>JANPWX010000030.1:2419789-2473628 GCA_024734555.1 Trochalopteron elliotii
AAATAAAATAAAATAAAATAAAATAATAAAATGGAAGGGGAAAGAAAAGTGGCAAACATTTCAGTAAATAGCAGTGATGAGTACACTTCTGATTAAGGCATAAACAGGTCCAGAAAATGTCACCAGCCCACACACGCCCAGGTAGTGAAATCCCTGGTGGGTAAAAAGGTCCTTGGTGTACAATCACATTTGTAATGATGCAAGCTGCAAAGGGTAAATAATAAAAATAGCACGTTGTCGGATTTTGTGAATAACACAGGACTGGTGTGTGCAGCTGCAAAAAGCTCTCTAAGCGTGGGTACAATGTTCCTGCCTGTGTGACCATGGAGCCTCTGGGCCCGTGAGAGGGGCTGTAAGCATGGAGCTCACTGCCCTGTGAGAAGCCCCTGCCTCTCCCTCTCACAGCACAATCCCGCTGGGAAAGCTCTGCGGCTGGGGAAGGAGCAGGCTGGTCTGTCAGCAGAGAGAAGGAGAGGAAATAATGAAGGCAATTCCCTGAGGGAAGCTGAGCAGAAAAGACCTTTTGACCTGACTAATGGCTGACATATGAGGCTTCTGTACTGGATCAATTGCTTGGACAAATGCAGAGAGTGACTCTTGGGAAGATCACAAAACCTCTGTGCCTGGGGAGCTGCACGGGCTCGGCATTGAGACGAAGGTACTTGCTTGCCTGGGTGGAAGCAGAAATCATAAACTGAATTTCACATGGACAGATTCCAGACTTGATAGGTTTTGATTCAGACCTGGAGAGTGGTAGTTGTTAAAATGCAGCCTGAATGCAACTTTCACATTGGATGACTAGATAATACAACTCTGGATGCATTAAAAATATAGGGTGCAGTCTTTTCTGTCTTTGTCATTGTGGCTGCATGGCAGAGAGGATTTTATTCAAGGTAGAATGTAATATGAGTTGCCTGTAAGAAGCAGTGTGAACTTTAAATTTCTTTTTAAAGATGCATCTTGTTGTAAAAGGGTTTCTTTAAAACACCAGGAAACGAAACCATGAAGCTTGATTTTGCTTCTGCCTAGGTCTGTGTGACTGATCTGAAAGGCAGGAGAGTACCTTCCTGCCCAAGTTAGTTAAGTCTCTTACATGCAACCCAATCCTTGAGAAAGATGGGGGGGAGGTGATGGCGGGGGGAGGATATTTGACCCGTCTCCTTCGCAGGGATGCGGTGCCTTGTGCAACTTTCCGGCTTTGTAGGGGAGAGGACACCCTGTTACACAAAGCAGAAGTGCTGGTGTGGGTTGCTCGGCTCTTTTTAACTGATTGTCTTTTCTTTTTCTTATTTTCTTTTTTTCCCCCAAGAGATGGCAATGGCAGGAGCATGAAGACGCCCCGGGGGATGGGCGCATCTGCGCACCCAACCCCCCACTTTGCTTTGCTCCTGTGCAAACACAAAATTTATGTTCCCAGAGACCCAAAATCGCCGCCGGCGGGGCGGTCGGAGGAGAGGGGCGGCTCTTCCTCTGCAAACTTTCCCTGTCCCCTCCCTTGCCGCCTCTCTCCCTCCTCTTCTCTCCTCCCTGCCCTTCTCGGCTCCCCGTCGACGATGGCTGAGAGGCCGGGGAGCAGCGGGACAGCACCGCTGCCCTTCTGGTCCTTGCCGGGTCCCCGCGGCCGCTCCCAAAGCGACATCTCCTCCTTCTCCTCCTCCCGGAGGACCTGCCTGCTGCGGTCCAACGTGGGCGGCTCAGGTAAGGGGGAGGGAGGGAAAGGTCCTTGGGTCCGAGACCTCGGAGCCGAGCTGAATTTGGGAAAAGACATCCTCGCCGATACCCTGTCCTGCGTAGGACTTGTCTCGGTGGCCGGTGGTGCGAATTTCTGGGGTACGTGGTGCTTGATCTCCTCCTTGATAAGATGTTTGGAGAGTTCCAGGCTTTTTATACCCATGTTCACACATATGAATGAATGAGTCCTGGTAGCATCGAGGATACACACTCATTTGCCAAAGCATCTCTGACTGCAAGGGCAGAAAACTCCCAGGAAGCATTTCTCACTGCAAGGGCAGAAAACTCCCAGGAAAGCTTCAGGGTGTATTCCCAGGACATCAAAAACTCCTCATCCTGCTGGTTCACACATTACACTTCAACTGCATGTCAGAATTTTACCTCGTGCCCTTGTATCTACTTCAGGATTTTAATAGGTGAGAAAAACCAATGTGTAAGTCAGAATCCCACCAACTTCCTTCAGGAGTCAATCCCTGGAAGTGCACACAGGATGATTGGGGGTGGAAGCTGGCCCTTTGGGACAGAGTAGGCTTCCTGCAGGATTTGGAGAAGCTTTGCTGTATAAAATGAGAGGACGCGAGGGTCCTAAATTACAGTGCAGATTCTTGAAAGTCACCGAAGTGGCTGGGCTGTGCTTACTCAGTCTGTGCTTTCCTGAGGTAGGGCACTAAGGAAAATGAAAATCTGGTCTCTGTAGAGCTGAACAAATTTTGAAAATGTGTCCTTCCCCAGATGCAAATCAGCCCTGCTCTGTTGACTAGAAGTCTGTAGGCACATACACCCTGGCTATGTGGGTATTTTGGATGCACTCACACACCACTGCACAGAGGTACACTTGAAGGACCATCAGGGAAGCTCCAGAGTGCACTGAGGAACCTCCTCTGCTGCAGCGCAAGAGTGCAGTGAGTGGTTGGGTCTGCAGTGGACCACAGTGTTCTCTCATGTTTGTTCCTCAGGGAATCTTAAGATGAAGCAGAACATTTGCTTGGAGAAGATAAAGTATACAGCTATGCCTGCCTGATGGGGAGAGAGGGAATGAAAACTTGCTTAGTCACATAGGAGCAAGTAGATTCAGCTTATGGGGCCAGAGGCTGCTGGCAAAAACAAGTATAATTTTCTGTTCTATCTTTTTCTGTGTCTACTTGAAAGTTATGGTGAAGGACATCTGGGACAGGGAGGAGGGAGGAGGTTCTAGGGCTTCAGAAAGGACTACTTTTAGGTGTAAGGTGTATTTCAGCACCACCTGGAGAGTGCTGCATGAACAATGCCCTGTGACTTGATGTGTACACCCTGGATCCAGAGGCTGACAAGGCTGAGACCATATCAATGTGTTGGTTGGTGGCTTAGGTACAAAGACTACTGACAATGAGCTGGGTTCATTATGAGAGACTGGCAAATCTAGTGGAGGTAAAATGACTTTTTTTTCAAAGATGTGTTGTTATTTGTAGTTTCTTACACACAACATTTTAACATCCCTGTTGCTTGACTTGATTTTTTATTTTAATTTTGAGGATATGCTTCCTGCCAGTAAGGAACAAGTGTTGCTTTCTTTGTTTTTTATTTTTTTGGTCATATTTTCTTTAATTCTGTATTTCCTCCCTTGCCGCTTCCTGTATCTTTTTTCCTGCTGCTCATTGGACACAACAAAAACACTTATATATTGCCACATAACTGTTGATTCTGTCTTCAAAAAGGAAAGTATGCATTAAAGATGCAAAGCTGTTTAATTTTTAATATGGTGGCTAGAGAATTGGTTTTATATTGTGATGCCATTAAAATAACCTGCTTTTTCATTCCCCTATTAACCTGAAGAACAACTGTAATGGGGACAGAAATGTGAAGAAACAATATGAGTCATTATTTTTGCTTCTACCTTTTTCTCTAGCCATACCATTTGATTAAAGTAGGTGACTCATTTACATCAGATGTTACCTGTGCTCCAACAGCTGCGTGTAGAGAACAATTTGCATTTTAATTAACCTGCAAATGTTTGCTTTATGCCTGTTCAGAGACTGAGTCATTTGCAACTGTTGGCAGCTTCTGTTGCATGTTTGTTTCCACTTTCTAGAAACTGACATGAGTTGCGCTGAGATCTTGTCTCCTCACACTCCTTCAGTGATGGGTTGGTATCCTGTAGAGGTTCACACTGTCATTTATTTCACCTACTGATACACCGTTCTCAATGCAGGATCTATTAAAAGGCAATATTTTTAGGGACCCTCCTAACTAGGGGAAATATAATAGCTTTTTTAAAATTAGCTTTGGCAATGGTTCATAAATGCATCTGTTTGTTATTCTAGGTCAGTACTGTATGTATCTTGATAGTGCAGTGAGGCTGGTCTGGTGGTTCCCATGTTTATATTGTCTGTGCTTTCTTACCCCCACACCTGCTGTCCTTACACACTACAGAAGCAACTTCCTGCTATCACTTTACAGCATCTCACTTCATTAGCTGCCATCCAGTATGTGAGGGCAATATATTTTCAGGGTTTTCTTCTTAAAGCTGACCTTTTCTTTTAGTACTAGTGGTAGAAGATAACTTCATTTTTCTTTCTGGGCTATCACCTCATCCTCTGTTTTGTCAGGCCTTTTTATTTGTGGTAAGCCCCTAGGAGGAATAAAGTGATACTCATCACGAGTATGGGTGGCATGATCTAGAATTTTGATTTAGACCCTGAAAAAGTGTAATGTTAGCAAAGTTCAAAGCCTCTGTGGCAGGCACAGCTTGTGCATCACTTCAACATTGTGATATGCCCCAGCTGACAACTGACTGGTTTGTCAGAGCATCTGAAGGAGATGGGTGAAGAAAAACATACTCTTCTAAAATTTCAGGCCAACACCAGAGCCACTTGCAGAAACCTGCTTGAATTACATACCTTTAAATAGTCTTCCATGTTTAGTGACTAGATTTAAACTCACCTTAAAGGTGGATCAATTTAGTGGAGTTTCTTAACATGTCTAACACAGATGGGGACTAAACTGCAATTGAAAAAAAAGATCCTGTTCAAATGCTTTCCCAGAACTCATCCAAAACCTAGATTTGGTGGTTGTGGGACTGAAGGTAGCTCTCAGCATGAGCTGAGAGTGTGGGTCCTGGGTTGCAGGGTGGAAGAGGTGGTGTTTCACATCACATCCGATGGTGAAGCAGTGGCAGTGGTTCTCTTTGTGTGAAGAGCAGGCACCAATCTCCCCCACTGCTGTGGTGCCCGCTCTTTATCTGCATGTCCGTGCAGACAGTTTTCAGTTTGCTCTCTTTTTAGTGTTGTGGGTTTTGTTGTGCAGCCTTGCACTTTGTTCTGAAGGCGGTGAGGTCTGTGGTGAGGTACATCTTGGTGAAAAGGGAACCTTACTGCTCAGATCAGAAGTCAGAAAACCACCCATCTCTCTGCTCTGGGATTGACGCTCTCGTATTGTTGCAGTTCCTCTTGAAGTCTCGCTCTTTGGTGGCAAGAAGTTTCAGATAATTTGTTCCATTAGTAAGAAATGCACCTTTCAGGTGGAGAGGTGAACTTCTCACGCATCTTTCCATTCCTTTCATTCTTTGAGCCCTTCTGACGACAGACAAAAAAACCCCACCTAAGAATACAGACAGCAATTCATCAGTATCTCAGACTATAGCCCAGATGTTGGGTTGCAAAGGAAAATGAAAGCCTGAGTGCAAGTGGCAGTCCTGTCTCAAAACTTGTACATCCCAGGATGATTTTGGGTGTTTTTGTGGGTTAATTTATTCAAAATGATAATGGGTGACATCTATGATGCCATCTGCTGCTGACTCCAGGGTAGGGTGGGTGAAAAGATTGCTTAAAATCCCCCAGTTATGTGAAGAAGAACTGGGGAAACTTTCTTGTAGTGATTAGAGCATCAAAGTGGCTGATGCCATATGAAAAGAAAATTGATGATTTTTGGACTTATTTAAGCTTCTCATGATTAAAATACCCCACTTTGCAAAGTTAACAAACATCAGATTCTGTTTTTATTGAACAAATTCTCTGGTTGATGCCAAAGACACGTTTTTGATAGCTGAAGGTATTGAAGAATCTAGAAAGGGTGAAACCCCAAATATGCTCTAGACATTGACCTCATTATCTGGAAGTGTGGAATCTAGGGCAAAAGGTAAATTTTGGGTGGGTAGATAGGTAGCTGTTAACGTGTGCCTGTATTTCCTTCTGCACCTGTACTCGTATTTCCCCAAATATTCCAGATTCCAGTTTCCATATACACAAAGCAAGAGTTTTACCAAGCTCTCTGGGAGTTAGAAAAATGTTTTTCAGTCCTAAGATGGGGTTGATGAGGGAGAATATTCACACTATGGGAGAACACCATAAATAAAGCAGCTGGTTTTGGTACATCTTATGAAAATATGGGAGTTATGGGAAAACATGATTCTCCATGGTATTAAGCAGGACTTGTTTACAACATAAATTGAAGTTCAGAATTTTGCAAGAAGCCCAAGGCAGATAATTTTTGGTAGAAATCTATAGTAGAAGTTAAGACAAATAATAATTTGGGGGGATTTAGAAACTCAGCTCAGCGTGACTACGTTGTTTCCAAGAGTTAGTGCATCTTGTCCTAAGTTCACATTAATATTTTTGTATCAATTTTAAAATTTAAACTATCAGGAAGAGGCAGCAAGCATAACCAAATGAAATTTGACTTATGCTTATAGAGAATTGAAGCAGCTACTTTGTAATAATCTATTTAGGCCATCATCTCATAATGTTAAATCCCATCCTGGTCAACGTTACATGTAACTTGTAGTTTCAGAATGATGCTGAGGAAAAATTTAGGAGTCATTTGTACTGCATACACTGACAAAGTTTAAGTCTGCCTGAAAAACAGTTCAGTTTATAAAATAGATGGGTATATAGAGAAGAAGCATGTGCCAGAATATAGTCAGCCATTTCAAATGTGGGTTTATACCAAAATATACACAAAATAAGAACCTGCTTGTTTAATGCTGGACTAAAAGACATTATTTCCCACCAACTCTTGTAGAATAACTGGACTAGGTTCTTGTTATTAGCCCAGGCTGATTAAACATGAAAGGGGAAACCCTGGGAATACCATGGTTTACAGATATAAATCATGTGTTCTACATGTCATTTACACATGACATTGTCTCTGAGACACAAGCTCTACAATAATATATTCAGACTTGGACTCAGGCTTAAAAAAAAAAATTACATATGATGATAATCTTGATGGTTGGCTAAGTATAAATTTAACTCCAAACAACTGCAGCATAATATTTAATGCATGTTTTGCAGCAGCTAGACCAGTAGCTGATGATGAGATCTGCTCAGTGGTTTGCTGCTGAGTGTGTTTTAGTTTCTCAAGGCCCTTTGGCATTTAGCACTTCCTGCTGCTCTGTGCCTCTTAGCAAGTAACCATTTAATATCAGACCACATATCAAGTATGAGGGCTGAAGAAGTGATTCAAAGAGTAGCTGAAGAAAAAATTTTCTTTTCTGACTGAATGTAAGCAATTTGTTCAAAAGAAGCTTTTGGTTTGGTTTCTAAAACCTAAATGTTTCATTAGCCAAATCCATCACTAGCATAAATAATTTATCTTTCTTCCCCACCCCAATCCTGCATGTCCTTCTCCTTTTGCTATTGTTTCCTGAAAAAGCAGACACAACTTATGGTCAAAAGTCTGGGGAAAATTAGCATGTTTTTTTAAAGTTGCATGAAGAATTTACATTTATTTATTTATTTATTTAGGCTTTTTGCAATCAGGATCTTTTCAGTGCCAGAAATTCTGCAAGATTTCAGCTTTCAATAACACCACTATTAGTTATGTTTCTGAATTTTTACTCACGTTGAATATGCTTTATCGTAAAGCAAATGTGTTCTTAGTGATAATTTTTTCTTTTTCTTCCTTTTCCCCTAGCATTTTACCTATCATGTTGCTACTTTTAACAAATGCAGAAATTATTTTTCCTCAGGTACAAACCGAGTGGAGCAAAAGGAAAAATATCCAGAAGAAAGTAGAAAATCCTGACTTCAGTATTCTGAGTTCATTCACTTCTCACTTTATCTTTGAAAATGTCAGTCTTAAACCCCACCACAACAAGGGGTACCCTTGCTCTTCATTCATGTGGAAAGCACTGTGATTTTCCTGAATTCAAGTGAGTTTGTAGGCAGCCAATACTCCCCTTGGTGCTGAGCTGAGAAAACTTGTTCCCCATCGTGAGGTTTTTATGCAGAACTGGACTTCTAAGATGGTGTGTTGTATAAATTCTACTAGCGCCTTTGATGTTGTCACAATTTTTGAGTTTTGAAACAGTGAAATATTAGCAAATTTTATCAGTATCAAGTATTTAGTACAGTGGGCTCAGAAGTGTTGGCCCTGCTTTAATACAGCCTGAAGCTGCAGAACCGCTGTGCTTTGCGTGTCGGCCACGCTCTCAGGTGGAGGGAGCGCTCCAAAGAGGAGCCAAAGAGCAGCTTAAACCACTGCATCCTTTGGTGGTGAGATACTTTTCTACCCTCTCCCACTTCTCTCACGTTTCTTACATGTTTCTGACACATCCTGCATTGCCCCTTGCATTTCTCATGCTTGGCTCTATTCAGAGAAATACAGAACCTCACAGTGCAGGGCAGGGAGGGAAATGTGGAAGAGGAAGCGTCCAACCACAGGTGGCAGTGTGGCGACACTTCACACCAGATAAAAGATTAAAAAAACTCTTTCCAAAATAATGATAATATTTTTACTAATTTTTTCAGACAATGTAGCACTTAACAGTTATTTTGAATTAAATATGTGCTTTGTAGCTTGGCCCACATTTTCTAATGTCTGCACAATTTACAGTGTCTAGAAGAAAATTTGTTTATACAGAATGGACTCCCATTAAAAGCAGTTGCTTTTGTTTCCCTTCAACTTCAGGCATGACTTCAGTCTCACACACAAATATCAGTAGCTCTGTTTTTGCACCTTTACCAGGTTATTCCTATCCAAACTATACTGGAAATAAGAGTCTTTCTTCCTCTTTTCCTTTTATCTCTTTTTTCCTTTCACCTCTTTCTTCCTTTCACCTTCTGCCTAGTCTTTCACTCCCCTCCTCCCCACTAACTTCTTTTCTGCATTCTCCATAGCTTTCAGTTAATGTCATCTATATTGTGTTGATAGCCTACACAGCACTTTTGGTGATCCTCTCTCAAGGTCTGGTTAAGGTACATGTGAGGTTGTTGTATCCTGTCGGTTTCAGTCTAAAGCACTGAGATGTGAAGGGACTAGGAACCTCCAATTGATGACGTTAAGTTTATAAAATAATAATGCAATCACCTTCAATTAATAACATCAAGTAAATAAACAGTAAGTTTATTTTCTCTCTGTCACAAAGAGATAAAGGTCAAAATTTGTATAGGCCAAGCAGAGATTCCTTCAGTCTTAAGAGTTCATTGGGAAAGGGTAAAAGATTTCCTAAAAATTCTAAAAGAAAGGGTTGCTGAGTGTCAGGAATGAAGGAAAAGTGCTTCAGAGCCTTTCTAAGATAAAGATTGACACAGTGCCAAGGATCAGGAAACAGGAACTCTGGCATCATACTTACTTTATATAAAGTTATTAAGTTAGCTTAAGTTTCTTTGAATATATTTTTTTTCCCGATAAAATAAGAGTTTTGTGAAAATCAACTTTTTCTTTTTTATGTAGAAACAATCCTGAGTTCAGGCACATTTCTTAATGCGATAAAATATCCCATAAGAATTTGAAAATGGTAAATTGTCACTTCGAAAAATTAACTGAGGTTTCTATAACTTTTAATCATACAGATATTTGGTGTAGGGGTTTTTTTTCTTCTAGTTTGGGGACCAGGAAGAGGAATTAAAGCAACAGAGAAGTGCCACAATTTCCACAGAAATTATCCTAGGGGATCCTGCCCATCAGGTGTACACCCTTCCAAAGCAAGGGTAACCACTGCGAGATTCCTTTACAAATTATTGGATATCAAAAGGTGCAAATGCCTTCTTGACAAAATAAGGATGTTGAATATATCATAGAACCAGACTGTGAAGAACATGTTGAGCAAAGCTCTCCCTCTAGAGCATGTATTTGCTTTTCTTGTTTTTGGGGGTAGAATTACAACTTTTAAGATATATCTGTGACTAATACACACATTACTGAAGAAAATTACAGCCACTAAGTAGAATTGGTACTGGGGTATTGTTTTGCATCATCTACAAGCACAGTAAAGAGGGCTGTGGTGCATTTGCAATTGAATGTGTCCTAATTGCAGGCTTTCTTTGTGTTCAAACACACGCAGCTGTATTTGAACTTTATGAGTGAAAGGATAATTAGCAGTCATCTGCTTGCCACTTTTTAATTTAAATTCCTCTCTTGCCCAGTGTCAGGGCTGCCAGTAAATGTTAGTGGTTTAAACCACCAATGAAACTGTGACTTTTTTATCTGAAAAAAGGTGAGTCATACCAAGGCATAGCACAAAAAGGCAGAGTCTGCAAGACATAATTCTGATTTTTATTTTGATTTAAAGAAGTTTTGGCAAGCTCAGAAGGGTTGGATTTGAAATGCATTATTTTGCTTACACAGCCAGAGCCAGGATAATTGATCAGGGACAAGTGGACATCCCAAATCATGATAAGAATTGCTCCAGCCCGAAGTATGAAGCATGGCAAATCTGCCTTTGTTACTTAGGTTTATAGTAGCCCCTCTGCCTGTGTTTCTGAGTAGACTCTCGACTCTATATCCTTAGGAGTGAGCCAAGAGAGAAAATTACACCTCCCCGTGGGCATGATGGCATCTTTCTTCCAGCTGTCTGACTTTTGAGCCCTTAACATTTTTTAAAAAAACATGGTGCCTTCCTGTTATGCCTTCCTGCAAACAAAACCGAATGGCAAATTCCACATCATGTTTATTTTAGTGAATAGCAAATAAAAAAAAAGGTCTGCCACCCAGCTATTTAAGTATTTGGCAACACATCTGCTATGAATTTTGCCTTTCTTTGGAAGTTGAGATAAACAATGGCTTTTGATCTACAAATAGCAAAAATCATTTTGGGGAAAGATTTCCAAAAAATGATGCATTAATTTTCAAAGCTTTTTTATATTTAGCTGATCATCTTGAGATTTGTCTAATGGAATCTTTCTATGGCAAACTGGTGAATGTGTGTGTAATTTTGTAGGCGATTTCAGCTTGCAAGCTACGAGCTGCTCTGTGGTACAGATATTTATCACTGGACACATGGTAAATGAGACCATTGTACACATCCTTGCATTTAGTGGTCTACAAGCTCTGAAAGCTACACCCTTGCAGTGCAGCACTTGCCAGATGTGGAGCAGAGTAAATGACTTCCTTTCAGCTACATGGGCGAAAGACCTCAGGACTTCAGATGTGCTGCCTGCCCCTTTTTTGGCTCTGTATCAAATAGTTGTCCTGATGATCACCAGGCCTGGGAAGAAAGTTTCCCTCCTTGCAATTTCCATGGGGAATTTTTTTTTTTTTTTCCTTTCACTCAGTGCCTGCTGTGGAGCAGTGCCAGGCAGCTCCACACGTTCACCTATCCTTGGGTGAGGGAAGATGGCACACTGTCTCAAATAGCAAGGTAACTGCCTAACAGCAGCTAAGGCATTACTTTGCAATCACTTTTAATTCAAGCTGGGTTAGATAAAATGCAACCAAAGCACTTCTTTTTATAATTTCTAAAATAAATCAGTTGCTGGTCTTTTGAAAAGAGAAAGAACACTCACAGACAGACAGAGTGAGTGCTGGCAAGATATGAGTAACCAGTCTGCTGAGTTCAACAAGGAGAACAACCCACCAGACTTTACCTTGGTGTCACCAGTTTAAAGATTTTCCATGCTTCTTTTCCTACATCTTCTATGAAGTTTGTAATAATATTGTCTGTTTTGGATGGCTTTGTATTTCAGTAGAAATCTTGTAATTTATTGATACTTGAAATTATGTCTTGCTGGCAACACAGAAGTTGTTATCCCATAAATTTCTGGTGAAGTAACCAGTGGAGCACAGTGGAAGTAACCCAGTGGAGCACACAGCTTTTGCAGCTTTATTGCGTTGTTATATAAACTCTGTGGGGAAAAAGATATTTATTCCCCTCATGATAGGCCAAGATTGGGAAAGTGTTGCAAGCACAGAAGGAGATGTGTAAAAGAGATTTCTTGGGAGTGAGATTTATTGGGCTGGGGAATGGCCTCACAGGAAGAACAGTGAAAGTCGCTCTCCTTTAAGTGCTGGAAGTACTTAAAACCAGAGCTGGAAACACACTAAAAATATGTGAAAAGAAACTTCTTTCAGCAACAATGAGCAGAGCCTTTTGCAGTTGTGAGTATTTTGTTTGGGTTTTTTTTGGTTTGGTTTTTTATTGCTGTGTATAGGCCAAGTCAGGAATGACAGCAGAGGGACAGAGGATTGAGTGTACAAGCCATCCATCTGCCAGACCCACTGGGCAAAGGAAATAAAGATGGATCTTGTTTTGTTAGTGAATGGAAGGGCCACATCCGTGACCCACCCTCAGTGGCAGGGTGTTTTATCTGCCTCCTTTAAAAGCAGACAGAAGTGAAAGACACGGAAAGGAATTCTCCCAAGCAGCAAATAAATAACTGACAATTAGATAAGAAAAATGAAAGGGCAAAGCCAAGTGTGCCCTTAGTGTTTTGATGAGGAGTTTTGTTACACACAGTTTTATCCTAAGCTTAAGATAAATATGTATTTTGATGATTTTGGGTAAATATTTAAGATATTTATATGAATTCTAGGCAATGGGGTTTTGACAATAGAGAATTACTTCAAATAAACAAGCTTAGTCTGCTTTCTAAGACAATTACCTTCTCTAAAGAAATGATATCAAAGAGATTTTAGTTCAGGCATTAATTAATGAAGTGAATTCAGATGTTTATTAGGGCTCCATACTTCTGCTTCAATGAACTTGTCTCAGTTCTATATGCTCCATAGAGAAAATAAATCCCAGAAAACAAAACTTCATGCATATCATGTATGAAGTAAGTGATATTTGAGCCAAAATATTTTTACACAAATGTTGATTATCATAATAATAGGAGAGGGGAAAACAATCCAGAAAGAACTCTGCAAATGGCAATATTCATCTCTCTCAGAATGAGATGCTTATAAAATGGACTGGATTTTTAAAAATACATTCAAGTGATTTCTGATTCTAATTGTTTTACATGTCAATAAAAGCTACCAAAATATGTGCACTTTGCAGGAGTCCTAAACTCCATTTGTTAATGTGAGCTTAATCTGTAGAAGCAGACTTGTGAGAGTGACTTTTTTGCTGCAATTTGGGATTCCTGTGAAAGTAATTTGGCCAGTCTAATAATTATACCAAGGAAAATTCAGAAGCTAAGCTCAATGGCAATTGGTAGATGCCAGATATCTGTGGGATTCACTCTGATGTTGAAGACTCCTGTAGGATAAAGGCTGGTATGGTTCAAGGAACAAAAATTCCTTGTTTATTTTTAAAGAAATGCTTCCCCTCTGTGCTGGTCTGAGGGATGTAACATCCCTAAGTGGATTTTTCTGAGCCCTGGAATTTCTATAATAGCACTGAACATTGGCTGAGTCATGTGGATAGCAAGCATTGAAATAGATGCTGCCACAGAACTGCAGGACAGTTTTTATTAGGGCTGCATATTTTTTTTCTGTAAAATTGCAGTACAGATTCTTCTGCTGGGAATTCACAGCACATGAAGAAGTAGAGCATGTCAAGGGTGCCCTGTGCATAAGCATTGAAGAGCTCTTGGGTATGATAATGTGTGTATATATATGAAAAAATAGCTACCCAGCTTTAGTTCAGTCCAGTTCATTTAAGTGACATTTTTCTAAACCACTGAAATATAAACATCAGACTGATGGGGGCTTACTTTCTCTGCTAGAAAATACAGGTACACAGCCACAGGGGAGGAAGGAACTGCCAGTAGCTATTGAGTATCTCCAAGAGAAATGCTGAAGACTGGCCACATGGACCCTTGCTCTGAGCAGGGAAACAGGCTTCAGTCACTGCACTTGGAGATTGCCATGGAAGGAGAAGGGGCTGGGCGCCGCTTCCCTTTCCTTCTTGAGTCTATGCTGTCATTTTCCTCTCCTGCTTCTGTGATCTGAGATAGTGTAAGTAGATAATACAGACATTTTGATCTCTCAGCAAGTACATTGGCTTTGAGAACAGGGAGGAGATGCAGCAATTCCAGCAGACCAAGCATCCTTCAGTGCAGGATGCCACTCAGGCTATGCCAGAGTGGTCCAGCCAAGCCATCACTGTGACTGTATCCCACCCAAGCTTCATCATCAGGTGCTGTGCAACTCCCTTTGAAATGCAGGAGGGCACTGCCAGTGAAGGCTACTCCCATGTCTCTGGCCTTGTTGACCTCATTGTGACTTTCCAGTGCTTAACATTGATTTGGTTTGGCTCTTATATTCTCAGTTGTGGAGATTTTTTCCCTCCACTGTCTGCTGGATTTCTTTGGTGTTGAAAATTTGTGAAAACACAATTTTCCCATGCCCAGGCATTCAGAGATTAGGAGAAAGAGGCTATTGATTTTAAAGAGTCAAAGCAAAGGCTTGGGCTGGAATAGATTGCTAAAGCTTTTATCCCAGGAAGGATTCTTTACAACACTTTACAAAGATGAGGTGACCTGAAGTTAAATATGACAGTCTTGTATAAGGCAAAAGTCCCTTTGGGAGCAGATTGGCTTTTTTCAGTTCCAGCCTCTTAAGAAAATCCTGATGTAAGCAGGGATGAGATGCACTAACAGGGGTGAGATGCATTAACAGGTTTTGTGATTGGCCAGGGTCAATAAGGATCAAAATAAATGTGAGATTGTTTTCCAAAGGAAATGAAACAAAGAGCAAGTACAAAGCATCTACAGCAATTCCATAGTAAGTAAAAATACATAGCTTCTACCTCTATCCTGTGAAAGCCCTATGAAGGTCTCCTTGATGATATGGGAATCTGCAGGCAGCCAAGCTTCAGAGAAGAGGATCTCCTCATGGGAGGAGAGCCCTGCTTTGGCTCCTTGTTATTCAGGTAAGGACAGAAAGAGGATGGGATTATCCATGATTATTTGTGACTCACTTCCTTGCTGCATGTGAGTGGGAGAGAGGAGTGTATTAGCTCTTCTTCTCTGGTCTGAGCAGTGTTATCTCTGTCCACACAGCTAGGCCTTTTATTATACTACCAAGAGGAGTAGGGAGGGCCAGGAGAAAAGACAAAAAAGTACTGACTCAGATAGCAAAGGAAAATTGAAATGGTTTAAAATGTAAAAGATCCCCATCAGAAACAAAAGAAATTAAATAATTGAAATTTTTGATACCTTTTTTATGTTAGTCTGCCATTCCACAAACAGAGCAAATTATTTCTTTATCTAGAAAAATCCATTGATTCTGCCCTGCTTCTTTCACTTTATCTCCAACAAACTACCTTTTGGCTCAGCATTTCTGATTCCTGTTCAGTGGAAAATCTTTATTCTCCAGGTCTTTTTTACTATGATGCCCACCAGGTGTGGGAAAAGTAGGGATGCCCTCCATCTAGCAACAGTTACTGTAGGACTCCATCTGCCTGTGGTGGTCAGCAGGGATGGCATGCTGGATCCTTACCAGCTCCAGCTCTGCTCTGCTATAAATACGAGGAAATTGTCCATAGACTGAGATCTTCCAACAGGTCTGTGGAGGAGTCTGAAAATATTGACAGAAAACAGCAAATGACTAGATTGGTGGCTTTAAACAATTTGTTTGCATTGTAGTAATTGCCTGAATAAAACATCACTTAGATGAGCAATCTTTTTCATTTTTTTCCCTCGGTAATGGAGTTGTAAGGTAATAGAGCTTTCTTTTGCTATTGTTTGTGCTATTTCCTGTCCTATAAGGCCCAACAGCTTCAGTGACCTTCTTGCAGGAGGAGGGAAATGGGAAAAATTTGGAAAAGCCAAGTTTTTGGGGTTTGTGAGTATGCTTATTTTCATCAATATATGGGCAAAACAGAATATACTGCCCAGCAATAAGGTAGAATTAACCCTCTTATGCCTCCTGTTTTGTGACATCTTCCTTACTCTAGTTATTTTTGATAGGACTTCAGGGCTAAGAGCATCCTTAATGTAATGATTGCAGCATCTTGCCTTGTCACCACCCAAAGAGCTTCTCCTGAGCCCAGCCACACACACTGAATGCCTCACACCATGTGCTCCCAAATTCCTCCTCTGCCTTCAGACCCATTTGCTGTGCCTCCCATCATCTGTCACCTCCACAGCTTGGTTAGGTGCCGTAAGGGCTGCTGGGGAAAACTCTCCCGGGGAGAGGTTCTGGGTCTCAGGGAGATGCTGCTGTGTGAGGCTGATACACTAGATGGAGTGGTTGCGATGCTGATCTGCAAAACCCGCTTCTCTGCGCTGGATTTTTGCCTGGATCAGGCACCTGCCCGCAGACAGGGTCTGAAATACAGGCTTGTTTACACGGAGTGATCAGCAGCAGATTGCCCTGAGCTTGTTTCGCCTGGTTTCTGCTCCTGCCCAGAGGGAGTCACAGCAGGGTCTTCAATAGTTTTGGTGCCTTAAGTGTCTTTAAAGGCACAAAGCTGGAGTGGGATGGGATAGGATGGGGATGGTGTGTCAGCATTTTAAACTTCCTAATGCTCCCTTCTCCCCCCTCCATTTTTTTTTAAATCCATAAAATGTATATTTAAACAACACAAAATGTTATTGTCAGCCATTGCTCTTCCCTCAGCTGAGGTAAACCTGCAAGCTTGGCATTACCAGTTATGCTGGAGAAATTGGATCTCCTTGTTGTATTGATTGTGATGTACTTTGGTCAGGGCTTGTGGGTGCTGCATTGATCTGTCAAAGAAAATGCTGAGGAGTGGAGGAAAAAGGTCTGTTTGTCTGTGTTGTTTGGGAACTAACAGAAGCTCTCATTCTTTGCCAGCAGCTTTTGCACACTTGGATATTGATCCATTATGAGGGAATCTGGCTTTAATTAGTACCAGGTTTTCCAGTATTTGTGCAGAGTGCTTTGACCCTAGTCCACAGGAAGTTTGCAAAGGCAGATTCTCAGGCTGAGTTGCACCTTTATTACATAGTCTTCTGAGAAAGAAATCATTAAAATAATTGGACTAAAATTTTTGTGTATGCTGGACCTGAAGTACTATTTTCTAAATTAAAAATTCAGCTGGATCTATATAAAATGTGTTCAGAAACACATCTAGGCCCTGATTAGCATTGTGCACTTAAGTACCCTGATGTCTTCCTGGCCTGGTAGACATTTAGATTTAGTTTATGCAGCTCTAAGGGCAGATGCAGAATCCCTTGACTAGACTGAATGAGACTGAAAATAGCAACTCCTTCTCCCAGCCTGAAAACTTCAGCATTGGAAAGATTTTCCCCAGAAGCCTAAAAGAGAGACATCAACTCATTCTTTCCAACCTCAAAACAGTTTTATGGCAGGAAAAATCTTTTGTTTTCCTTTTGGTTTTTGTTTTTTTTTTTTTAATTTCTTTTCTTTTATTCTTGGAGGAGAAGGGCCTGGTGGATTTTTGCTTTTAGACTGTATTTCATGAAAAATAACCCCACAGTAATGTTGAGTGATTCATATACAATTGATAAATATTAAAATTGATTAAAAAAATAAATTGATATCTTTGATGATATCAAAGATATAATCAAAGTTTTCGTGTCTACCAATCCATCTGCAACAGAATTTTTTTTCTACATGAAATAATAAAAAATTATAGATAGTAGATATTTGACTATAAGTGAGCTAAAGCAGTTTTCCCATGACATATCACCACGTGAAACATGAAAAGAACACTCCTACTAACTTACCAAAAAATTTCTCAGTTATTTATTCAATACTGCCTGAAATGATCATAAAAAGTGACTCAGTGAAAAATGACTGTGTCATTTTATAGAATGTAATCCATCTTGAGAACATTACAACTGTAAGTCCTGGCCATCTCTCACATATATGTGCAGATGAATAAGGAAAGAGAGAGAGAAACTTTAAAAAAAAAAAAAAAAAAAAAAAAAAAAAAAGCAAGCCTTTAAATAGCTCTTCTAAGCCAAGTCCCAGGTGAATACAAGCCTGGAGCTGCCACACTCTTCATGCCACACCTGAGTAACCATTGCAGCACCTGCAAGACCAAGGAGGCAAAGCTCTTTCATTCCACAGCATGCACAAGAAATGCTTGATGTGTTTCAGCCCCGGTGGCTCAAGAATATCCAGGATTGCTGCAGGTTTTCTGAAAGCTTTGGGCAGGCTCTGTTGCCAGAGCAGGGTGGTAGAAATTCTTCATTCTTAGGCTCTATGGGAGATAGCACAGTGTAACTCCATCCAGGTCTTGAAATGTGTAATTGATAATATCCTTATGTCAGTTGGTGAGTTGGGTTTTTTTTTGCTTGTTTGTTTTCAGGGTTTTTTTGCTTTGTTTTTCTTGGGTTTTTGTTTTTTGTTTTATTTAGGTTTTTCGTTGGTTGGTTGATTGTTTGGTCTGGGATTTTTATGAGTTTTAAAATGATGCACTAACTTGGTTTGGATTCAGATAAAACATTGATACAATTAATAGGGTGGTCTACTACATTGCTTGTTGCAACCTTAGAATAACATACTATCTGAATTCTTCCTTTTAGGTTAACTGTTTGGCCTTCTTCCAAAGGGATTTCATTCCTGATATGGACTTAAACACCTGTGGGAGATATATAGCAGAGAATCTTTAGGTTCTGGCTCAGCACATTAAGGTTTATCTATTTTAATTGATTTTTCCTTTATGAAACAGAAAAGTAATTGTTAAACTTGTCCTGTCTTTGTGGACAGGTCTAGTTCAGAAATCAACGTCATGGAAACATGGCCTAGATGTTATCTTCATGAACTGTACAATGGTTTGATAAATTGCTGTCAAAAATATGTATCTGTAGTTTTCTAAAAGGGCATATCCTGCAGGATCTTTCATGAGGCAGTCCCTGGCCCAGCTCTTACTCAATGCTTCAGTTCTGATTTAAATGTAGGATTACAGAATATCCTTGCAAATTTTGCAGCCACTGCCAAGCCAGGAAAGTTGCAAGCACTGGAGAGGATAGCACTAAAGTCAAAATGCTCTTGACAAATTCAAGCAAGGAGGAAATACAGCTTTCTGTCAATTGACATATTCCTCCTTTGGTTTGGTTTTCATATAACTAGGGTGCACAAGAAAGCATTATCAAAATCCATGTAAAATTCCAAACCACTTGAGAGATTAGTCACTGTTGAGTAATTTATGTCCAATACTAAGGTTTTGCAAGGATTTGAAGATATCTGAAAAACTTATTTAGAAAAATGCTGAATATACCACAAGAAATGTACCATTTCATGGCTTCATCAAAATACTTGCAGTTTGGGGGGCTTGTCAGACTTGAAGGCTATGGCCTGCGAGAACATGTAGAGAGCAGAAGAGCTGTGAGATTAAGACTGCATATGATTGTGCCATTTACCCACACTGCTAAACTGAATGCAAATTGGAGGAAGGAAATTGTTGAAGGACAGCACACCTGTGCTTTAAAACCACAGTGGAAAATGGGGAGTCAAAGAGGAAAAAATCTTCATTGTAATCCCATTGTCCAGGGTGACCTCAGTAACAAAAGAAAAATACAACACTAGTAAAATAATTAGCTATTTCAAATTCATTATATTTTAATAATCAAACCACTATTAATAATGTAAATAAAAATATTTCAAATACTTTTTTGTCAGCGTCCTTCTATAGTATTCTCTTTCTTATTGAAAGAAAGAAGCTTATACTTCTCACCACCCTGAAATGCAAAAAGAAGGGCAACATAGCTCTGAAATACTCAACCACCTTTTCTAACAGCTTTAGTGAGTTTTTCTTCTTGCTCTCCAGAAGGCACCTTTCCTTGAGTTATCTAAATATGCTCTCCAGGCAAATTCAAGCATCATGTTCTTGATGAAATGTTGTTATTTTTAGAAATATGTGAAGCAGGATACATAATTTCCCCTCCTACTCCTTTGTTGATGCTTTTATGGAAAGACCTGTGCTCAGAAGTTAATTGCAGCATCCCAGATTGTGCACGAAATAGGCACTGCAATGGCCAGTGGGTGCTATTGTAAAGGGAAAAGAAAAGGAACAATGCCATACAAATGTCACTTGGGAGTTCTTTTTACATCTTATTACCACCCCAGGAAAAGAGTGCTGATTTGTTTGCCACAAACGGGATTAAATGGCCTTGCATGACACCCTGGGAAGGGATGTCTTGGTGAAAAGAATGTTACAATAAACAGGGTGTTTTGCGTAACAGCTAAGGAAGGACAGAAATTGCCAAAACCAATTTGCCATGTGGATTTGACCCCTTTTTGAACTTTCACACTTTTTGAAGTTTATGTGACGTTTCACTTAGGATGACAAACTGATAACAGAAACAGAAATGTCTTCAATTTCTTCATCTGTCAATACACCAAGTCTGTTTCCCAAAACCAGCAGGAGTCAAACAAAAGAGCATAATTTCACTGTTAGCAGCACAGTCTTTTTCAGCTGGAGTTTGGTCATAGGTTTTCCTTGGGGTGTGTTTCCAGAGCTCCACTGGCTTCTTTGTTGCCTCTTTGGTCAAATTCTCTGGACTTTCTGCCTTTCTTCCCCAGATATGCACACTTCTGTGCAAAGCAACCAAGCAGCCTGAACCAGATTTACAACACGTTGTTGATTTCATTGTAATACACCTCTCAGCACTGGAAGTTCTTATGTTGTTGTATAAACCGTAGTTTATCCTCTGGCTCCATGCTACAGTGGAATAGATTTGGAGTTTTGACTAGGAATAAAAATGTTTGAGATGCTGAATTATCAGCATTATTACCCGAAATGACTCCAGGGTTTCACTTCTGCTGTACTGACTAGATGTGGCCTGACAAAACTACAGCCTATGGTGACACAGTAACATCCTGAAATGGAAAATATTTACCTTGGCTGTGCATTCTGCAGAAGCAAACTTTCTAATGCATGTTTTCCCAACACCTGCATGTGGCACATCTCCAGCTTGCCAATTTGCCTGATGTACTTGGCTGATATCAGCCAGGCTCTGTGTTCGTCACACACATTTTACAGTAAGTTCTGGCAAGCACACTAGCTGCCAAATAAGATTAAAATAACTGATGTTGTTAATGAGCTTCTGCAGGTGAAATATGTGGTTTATAATAATTGAAATATGCCCATCCTTTCAGTACCTTTGAGGTGCATTTGAACATCTGTTTTGTTGCTGCTATTAGAATATCACCAAGCTGCACAAGCTAAAGTGATCCTTTGTGTGGCACCTAAAGCAGTTCAGGACAGGACCTGGGCAGAAGTCAAATTGATCAGACATTCCTGTAATGGACCAGAGTGCTGAGAGTTAAATTACACATACACCAGCAATCAATTCACCACAATTTCTGCACTTGAATAGGTAAAGTCAATCTCTGACTGTTAGTCATCAAAAAGAAATATCCTCTGGTGTGAGTGTGAAGCACATGTACAATATCTGGGTCTGTGATTCTAGTCCAGCTGGATGCCTTGAGGAGGTTGATCATGCAGACAAAATTCTCAGTCATAAATCTCTCCCTTTGAGTCAGGAAAGAGCAGGAGAAATAGATATGGGAAAAAAATGTTGTTTTGTTTTAGGGATCTCTACTGGCAGAACACAGACAGACCCGGTTCAGGCATGCTGGGCACTATTCACAGTTACACAGCCCATTCAGCTTGAGCTCCTGCCAATGAAGGAGGAAAGCACTCATTGCAGCTCCATGGAAACCCAAGGACTGAAGTAATAACAACCCTGAGCTTGAAGAGATGAGACGTATTTCCATCAGACCTTGTACAGATATCAATTGCTCATGTGGGTAACATAGCTTGGACTGTGCGTGTGTAAAGCAAGTCCCTTCTATGTGGAACAGAAGTTGTGATTAATTAAGTGAGAATGGAGTCCCAATATGATAAAATATAGAGTAAATTAATAGATAAATATAGATAGATATTTTTAAAAGTAATTTAGGAAAACATGTTCAAGCCGTGTTTTTCACTCTGCTTTAGTTAGGCTCTCCTGCCATTCTCCCTTCCAACCATAGCAGAATATCTGGCAGCACCTAAGAGTGGTCACTTCTGGATGATGGATTTTACTTTAATAATGTGCACTATGGAGTTCAAAAGCAATACAGGTTAGTGGCAAGATCTATATGATAACTAGCAGTACCAGGAGGGAAGAGACAGCAAGGTAACAAGCTGAAGATATACCTCTCTGTAGTGCATCTTCTCAGGTGTCTCCTGTTTTTTTCCAGTTTATGCCTGCTTGGATTTGTGTCTCACAAATCAAGTTACAAAACATTAACCTCCAAAGAGGCAGTCAAGTTTGTCTGGCTGAATGTACAGTGCATCATGTACAGCACATGACTGCACACTAGCAGGTTTTTGTCAGCCTTTGGAATTTGAAAAGCTTTTTCTTTCTTGGTATTTATTTGTCCATTTTCCTGAAGGTGGCATTTGACATTTAAGTGATCATTATCTAGCTCTTCCTTGCCTAAATTTTACTTTGGCTGGGAGACAGGGTTAAGACAAATGCCAATAAATATCTTAAATGCAGTCTTCTATTCTATTGCCTAAGACTTTATTGATGTATTTTCACTCACACTGCTTAAAACAAACTGAAACACCCAGAATCTCCCCCACCCTTAACATAAATGTGGCCACGTGTTTTATGTCCAGACACACAGTCCTGGCCTGACTGAAGTGGAAGTTTTGCTGTTGGCTTCACTGTGAGTTGGTATCACTTCGCATCCTCAGACCAGGATATATTGTCTTTCCTTGTTTTTTCTTTACTGGATTATCTGTTAGCAGATTTTAAGGAAAATAGAAATAGATCTATGTTTATGCCTCTCAGTGAGGTTAAATTCCCTCTCTTTTTATTGTACATAAGACTGCAGGAGAAAAATCTGCAGAAGACACGAGAGGAAAAATGGGGGGCAGAAGGTAAGATGAAGGTCCCGAGATAAGGAGCAGGGTAAAATGTTCTCTATATCTATTGTATGCAGTCATTAAGCCATGAAAAAAGTCTGACATTTCACTTCAGCAAGGATAATGATGACTGGCCGTTTTACATAGATTCATGGCACTGATGCCAGAGGGGTTATTAGGTCTGACTTGTGTGATACAAGCCCTTAAATTACACCCATTAACACTTCTGTTGAGCTCAGTAACTTGTATTTTACTGTTGTCATGCAGAAAGACATCTAGTCCTGATGTGATGACCTCCAGAGACAGAAAATCCACTGATAGCCTTGGTAGCTTAATCACATTTGCTGTTGCAACAGATACATGTTTTTACTTGAACATGCTTAGCCCCAGTTTTTCAACCGTTGTTTTTTATTGTAACTTTCACTGACAGAGCAAAAGGCATTTTGTTTTTTCTTGGTGCCCTGGCCTCTATGACTCACAAAGTGTGCTCACTTTTCACATTGCAATAGAAGGCTGAAGTATTTTTGCTTGTATTACCATCCTGATGAAGTCAAATGCTGAGATGGAGGTGTTGCTGCACCAGCCTCAGTATGACTGAGACAAACTGGGATCCAAAATTGGCCATCCCTGTATTGCAGAACTTCAGTTTGTCCTCTCTGGGGAAAATCTGTTCTATGACAAATACTCGATCTGGTAAAATATCATAATGGCTTCAGAACACTGAAAAATGTTATTAGATTTCCAAAGTCAGAACATTTTGTAACAGGCTCTGTAACTCTGGCTCAGGTGTGAAAATCCCACAGCCCATAAAATGGAGTTTGAGTCTGGAACTTCATTTCAGTGGACATGTGGAAGCAAATTTTTTTATTTCTTGTTATAATCATATAATACTGAGGATTATAGCAGCCTGATACCTTAAAATTACACTTAGTCTTATTTTGAACAAACTTTCCCTATTTTCTATACCTGATTTAGCTTAGCACTCTGGGTAGCAAAGGCCATGCCATGAGGTAAAGTTTTGGTTGGAGCTCATCTCTGTTTCCATAGGAATAGTAACTTGTTTCAAAGCATTTGTTTGTGATATTTAAAGAGAAAGGGAGAGAGGTTATTTCAGTGTGCTTGACAGAATTCATTTATGTGAGCAATATGTTGTATTAATGCATGAACACCCACACCAGGCACTGTAAATGGCTGCCCAGGTCTTGTAGCCTTTCACCAGGAACACTTAACCAGCTTTCTGTGACAGAGAGGAAAATATGTCTTCTGGACCTTCCCAAATCATAGCCCTAATCCCTTTGGTAGTCATTTGCTTTTCCAAGTAATTTCCAATTTTGGGAGACTGTAAAAAGCAAACAGAAGGGCATGTTTTGATTCTGACAGCAAGTGCTTGGCAGTTCGGTGGAAGACGTGTGGCAGTTTCAGATCTATAGAACTTCCCTCTGTAGCAACCACCCTTGGCTCTGTACAAGCTGGTGCATGGCACAGTCTGAGAGTCTGATTTACAGCAAGGGCAGAACACAGAGGAATAACCACAGCCTAGGTTCTGTGTGAAGCTGTGCTCATGAGAGGGCAAGATGAGGGCAGAAGGGCAAGAGATGCAGAAGCAATGGCTGGCTAAGAGGGAGGATGGAGCACAGACAAGTCTGTGACTTGAGGCATTTTTACCAACATGTCAATTAGACCTGACTCTGAGAATATTTAACTCTTTTCTGAAGGCAGACAGCCTGCCAATGGTTCTGAGCGGGTTTAACAGTAAAAATGCTTGAAACCATTAGACATCTTATTTGTGAGGCCTCCATCACCAGCCATGCAGCCGTGATCATAGTGACACCAGTACATGGTTAATAGATATTTACTTTTGGCCATGCCAGGCACAATTCATTCAAGCATATCCAAATCCAAGAAATCCTCTAAAGATTTCCAGGGCTGGGTAGGCAGTCAGGCACATACAAAGCCTCCATAAAGGAATTGGTGAGAAAGCTAAAGAGGAAAACCTTGTGTTTATTTTCCCAGGTATTTCAAACTGAACACATACCATGCTGCTTTGTAGATATGAATTCACAAAAATCCAGGATTCAGAAAAAAGTCACATTTTTCTTAAACAGTCAAGTACTTAGAGATGTTTTTCTTGTCGACGCTTTTATCTCCTGCTGAGCTCCTCTCTTTACGATATGCTGAAACCTCTTTCTTGACCTGTCCCTGTGTCCCTGCTTTCCCCTCCCACTTCCTCTATGCCTCCTCTCACTCAGCCGTGCCACCCTCTCTGCGCCGAACTCAACATACGCCCAGCCCCTTCCTGCTCCCTCTGAAAACCCATCTGTGCTGTGAAATTCGCCACCTACAACGACCCCATATCGCTGTCTGGATCCCACTCTCTCCTGGTTTTCTCAGTTTAAATCTGTTGACTTCAGAGGTGTTGCTTCTCCCCTTGCAGCTTTCAGCAAGAGTCAGAACCACTGCACCTGCCCAGGCTGTTCAAGGATAAAGTCTTCCTGAGGAACAAGAGACTCTTGCTGTTTTATCAGCAAAACAAAGCACTCTCTGCACTTACAGCTCTGTGTTAACAATATTTCCAGGTTGAAATAGAGCTTCTTCCCAAGAAAAGAGCATCCTTGTAACAGTCCTGCTCTCAAACTCTTCTGCCTCAGTAAGGCGGGGAAAAAACATTTGGCAAAACCTTTTCCCAACGATGCTGGGAATTGTTGGTGAGGCTTAGGGAAGGTTTCTGCTAGAGGTCGTTTCTGCACTTTGCCAAATCCTCACCCCTTACCCAGGGGAATCTATTCTATGCATACTGCCCTGCACATCCTCAAGAGGTTTTCCTTTTTGCCTAGCAATTTTCAAGAACGTGCCAGAGATGATTTTCATATACATAAAGCCTGAAGGATGTGTATCCAGCAACTTTGTATTTATAGATGTTACTAATTCTAGATTTTGGTGCAGTTCATGAGCACCAAAGCCACTTTGAAACAAGCGGCAATCTTTACTGGCTGAGATACTGAAAGACTGAAATAAGTCTGTAGCAGAGTGCAGATCTTTTGCTGTCATTCCCGTACCTTCTCACCTTCTCACTAATCCTTCCTTCCCTCCCAGTGAAACCACCTCACCATTGGTGGATGGAAAGGCACTTCAGAGAAGGAAATACCTTCTGGAGGGCTACAGATCCCTCGTACTCAGCACAGTCGTTGCCCTGGGAGTTGATGGATACTTACAAGAATTGCATGAAGTTGTCTATTTAGAGTATTGACGATGACTATTCAAACCCACAGCATCTAAAAACAAGTATGGCTTATCCCAGAGACACCTGCCTGATGATTTCTGTGTGGGAAGAAACAGACACAGTGAAAGGGAAGTGAAACATTTTGCCCAAAATGGCATCTTACAGAATCAGATCTTTGCAGTGACAAATGTGCACTGAACAGAGCCAGATTTCACATTTTCTAAATGTGTTCTTAGGCATCTTTGTCATGATTGGAAACACCACAGCTGAAGCTGTCCATCGATTCTCCAGGTTTGTCAGCTCTAAGTATATTTGATGGCTGTGCACTGAGGTCTCTGTTTACCCTGATTTCTCTATTTGCTGCTTACCTGGGCAGATTTCTGTGCCTCCGTGGATCCTCATTGATTTTCCTGGGAGTGAAATGTCATTGCTGCAGCAGGCTGTGTACATCAGGTATATTGGAGAGCAGGATCGTTAGGGTTTTGTGTAATTAGCAGTGCTACTAATGTACCCTGTAATGCTTTCTTCTCCAGGGCTTGGCCCTGATTATCTGGGTTAGTGACTTCATTGGCTCCTGGCCCTGCACTGGGGTCTCACACAACCTCCAGTGTATTTATGCTCACATGGCTGAGGTGTGGGAAGCGAGCACGGTACAAGCCATTCCTAGGTCAGATGTTGGCAGAGCCTGCACAAAATCAGGATGAAGAAGGAACTGAGCCCAGGTCTTAAGTGCCTGTGGCTGAAGTGGATTGTTAGACAGGACCACCTTGTAGGTGAAGAAAACCAGGATACAGTCTGATGGAGTATGAGATTTTTGCAAGATGAACAGAGAGCTTTGCACCTGTGCAGATCTGATCTTCTTAGCCCTTACTTAAAATTGTCCTTAAAAACACTGAGTCATTTTGGTGTCCTGCAACTGTGTATAGTGATGGGGTTGCTCTGTACTCACAAATTAAGTAAATGTATACCTGGAATATATGTATATTTTACTTCTAAATAGCAATCGCCATCTCCTTGCTGAATTCCATCTATTACCTGTATCTTTCTTTTCCCCCATGTTCAGTCAGGCTGACATTGCTTTAATCCTGTAAGAATGGCATCTGATTATACACATTTGTTGATTTTTATGTAATAATCTAATTACCTATATTGTTTTTAAAAATCCACCCCAATTCACATATTTTGTAAAGTTTTCTCTTTTTTGAATTTTCCTGGTGAGATACTTTCTGTTCAAATGGAGGAGATTTACATCACACGTCATATGAAATTTCCATTTATAGTTAGCTTTCAAGAGTTAATAAATTCCAGTAACATTTAATTTCATTAACATTTCCTGTCATACAGGCATAATGAAGCACCCAAACTCAATGTTATCAAGCTGTTGCAATTGGGACTTCCCATACTCTAGTTAGCACCTTACAGTCCTGATCCTTAGCTGACTTGAAGCTATGAATCTGAATTACATGTCAGGCAGGGACCTGGGTACACATTAGCCTCTTCAGGGCATCCTTGGAAGGAAAGCTGTGCATGTGGGCAGGAAGGGAGCTGTGGTGTGCCCCTGTAGGTCTTCTCATCTGTGTGACTTCAGCACCGTGAAGGACACCATGAAGCCCACCTGCCCTGCAGCTGAGGTTCAGACATGGCACGCACATTAGGAATGCTCTGCACATACAAATAGTCTCTGTCTGGAGCTCTTCACTTCCCTGAGGTCTCTGCAGGTGCAACTTAGCAGCTTCCCTTGGGGTCTCTGGCAGGGGGAGTTGCCCACCTGTATTCCCCAGCCACAAGGGTCAGGACTGGTTTCCTATAGCTGCACCATTGCCTGGTGGCCTCTCAAGGGCAGAGCTCTCCATTTCCAGCTTCCAGTGAAACTCAAAGCAAACAAGTTGGATTCTGAAGCAATCTCTCTTAGTTTTAGTCAGCACAAGACATTTGCATATTTGGTGGGATTTAAGATGTCTGTCCTTCTGCCCTGCAGCAGCTTTGTCACCATCCTGCAATACTGTTTGAGCTCAGACACCTGTAGGATTTGCAGTTCTGCAGAGCCCCATCTCAAAACCAAGCCATCTCTTCTTTTCACATAGGCAGCCTGCTTTTCCCTTGGTTGGCTTCACAGTCAAGCTGTAGCATCCTCACACAAAGGCACAATCCTCTGCCCTTCTCTGAGCAGTCTGCCAGTGCTGCAGCACATCCCCCAGCCCTCTCCAGGACACATGGGGCTTTAAAGACACACCAAGAGCCTGAGCTTTTTCTCTTTTCTGCAGAAACCCAGCACTCTCCAGGCAGCTCTCTCCCACAGAAGAGCTGGAGAAAAGTGATTGCTTTTATCAGATGGTCATTGCACAGCCTCCAGTTTAGTGCTCCTCTGCAACTAGATTTCACCAAATGCACTTTAACCAATTACCCAAACTGGCACATTAATCAATTGTCATTAACTGATACAGGATCTAGCAAATGAATAAGCTCCTTATTGGTCATCTTTAACCCTTTGTATTAGTGTGGTTGTAGCTATCTGTGACATGTACTAATGCAACATGCTTATGCTAACTTCTATTTTTTATAAGCTCTTCATAAGCCACTTATAAATAGAAGCTTAATATGAAGTGTGACAGATCTCTAATCTTTAGTCTCTCCTTAGCCCTCCAAGCGCTTCCTTTCTGGAAATACAAAATATATCGAGTATGCCCTAGATATTTTCCATTCTTGCTGATGACTTTAGCTCTCAGCCATTGATTCTTTCCACTTCTTAATCAGTGCAAATAAATCAGTACTGCAGCCATCTTTTTATTCAAAATTTTAAAGACAAATAAGATCAAAGGGACATTGAAGCGGTGATGAATTGAAAATATATTTTGCTGCTCATGTGATGCTGTGAGGCAGAGGGTCAGTATAGTGGAGACATAAAAAAACTGTATTCCTTCTCTATTGCAATAAAGAAAATTGGAGTGAATTATCTAATGGAAGGTACAAATACTGAGAAAATACTGTGCAGCATTTATGTAGTGTCATTCTGTGACATTCTCTTTCACCAAAGGCCATGTGTGTAATGGTCTCCCTGTCACCATTGAGCAAACACTGTGGCAAAAAATGCCTGGTTTAGGGTTACATAGCAAATCAGTGCCAAAATGGGGATGGAACCCTAATATCCTGGTACAAGGAAATTTTTATGACTCTATACTGAGTTTGTTTGTTTGCTTACTTCAGTGGGGGAAAAGCCTCTGCTTCAGAGTCTCAGGTGATATGGAAAATTTAGAATTAATGCCTCTCCATTTCAGCATGTCATTTAGATTTTGTTGATCCCAATCCCTCTAGCGTCCAGCGTTTTTTGCTTTGACTTTAAGAGAAGTAAAGCCCTGTAGTTACTTTTCACCCTTTCCTTACATTCAGCTGTGATCACTATAATAATGTATGTTTTCAGGCAATTAATATATTCATATGCATTTACAGATAAGTACATATACTGTTTTTCTCACAAAAAGGAGAATACCTGATGTACAGAACATCAAGTGCAGAACTTGCAGGATTTAAAGCTCATCCAAAGCTAATGGCTGCAAAATGTACTATAACCTAACACTTTCTCAGCCACAGATTCCTCCTCCTTTTTTTTCTCCCTAAAACTTTTGCTGTTGCGTCACTGATAAATAACAGCCCTTTGCTCGGTAATATATCCCTTTTGTGTTTAAGGTGCTGCCTTCCTACCCATTAAACCTCTCCTCATCAGCATTACTTTTACTTTTCAGAAAGAAATACTCAGTATTATAGGCTAGGAGTTCTTTTGTTTTCCCCCCCATAGATGTAAAACCCTGGGGGATTTAAGTATCTACTTGATAGGCTCACACAATCTTAATCAGCCTATAATGGAGCTAATGGCTGTTTGTCATCCTTGGAGATATAAATTTCCTGGTGATGTCTACTGCAGTCAGTACATGAAGTATGCTCTGACTGCCAGCAAGGTCTAATAACCAGGAGAAGGGCAGCCAGCTTCATTAGCGAGCCTGAGACCGTTCCGGCTGCTTTTCTGGGGAACTGTGCTTTTTGAATACCGAGAGGGAATAATGGATAATTCGGGTAAGTGAAATAAAACAGATCTTCGTTCTTAGTGGAGCTACAGGGTTCGTTTGTATCCTCTCTCCCTTGCTGCAGGAGATGTGTTTCTTTAGCCTCTGTGGCTTCTTCCTTTTAAATGTCCTTTATTAAAGCAAATTTTTATGTCTAAAATGTGACACACTTAAGTTGTTAACCCCTTAACTGTCTGTTTTTTTCTGCTGTAAGTCTGTTTCCTGGAAATGTGAACCTAAACTGTAATGTAGGATCTGCCTTTTTAAGGTATTCAGTGTTATTTTGGAAGCTATATGCAGGAGATGTGGCAGGAAGGGAAATGTGTGTACTTCAGAAAGAAATATCTCTCACAGTTTGAAATAGGTGGGGATAGGTAACTAATAAAGCTAACAAAAAGTAGATAATGGTTAGCTCCCATCTTAGTTTAAGCTGGCTCTATTTTCTCTGTATAATGCCTTAATCTCTTTCACATTTAGTACATAAAATACTGAATATATTTGCACTTTTTATTTTCTTTGATGTTCCAACTTTAGATCATGCATTTTCATCCCAAATAATGCACTTCATGGTTTCTAAGGAGGCACACACATCATTACATCAGTGATGAAATGCACTATTTGCATTTCCCTTTTGCATTACCTTCTATCATAAGGCAGAGAAAAAAGAGAGCTTTTTGGGACAGGTATTTTGCATGCTGCTTTGACTGCTGTGAAACTTGAACATGTGGAGATCTCACAGATTTATTGGTACTAGTGCAATACATCTTAGGAGACACAATCTGCAGTAGATTCAGTGCCCTTTGAAACCTGCTCAGATCATCAGATTTGTCTAATGTTGACCTTAAAAGTGGCAATCACCTCGACAGTGTGTGGCGAAGATTATTCTATGGTAGGTTTCAGTGATTTTCAGGGGGTTGTGGGTGTTTTGGTTTGATTTTTTTTTTAATAGTAGAAGCAAACTCTTGCTTATGTCTGCTAAGCTGTCCAGGTCATTCTCATCTCACATGTATCATTATCAACTTCTGTGACAAACAGATAAAAACATCTTGCTGCCTTTATTTCTATAAAGTCCAAGACCAAAAAAAAAAGTTTTTCTAGAATTTAAAACGTAATATAATAAAAAATTATATTGCTAGCATCTAAAAAACCTGACATGGTCCTAGTAAAATGTTCGTTTTTGGAAATAAATAAGACTAGCAATACTCCTTGCATTTGGTGCTTTGGCTAGCTTTTAAGAAGCCTTAACATAATAAATAATAATGACTTGTGTTTGATATTGCATGACGAGGCAGAATTTTCAGCTGGAGAAGGATTCCTGCTCTCCAACACAGAACGCCTGTGGGCAAGAGATACTCTGGCAGGCAGAGCTGCTGATTCCTCCAGGTTTTTACACTCTTCAGCATCAACAACTAATACTATTGCAATCTTGATGGAGATACCACTTTAATCCAGCTATAAGGATCTGCTCTGGAATGAGTCACATTTATTTTAAAGGCCAGTTTTGGGGGGATGAAGAGGGAAGCTAGTGTCTGAAAACCATAGAAACGGATTTTCCTCTGTGTGGTGTTTTTTTGTTTGGGGTTTGGTTTTGGTTTGCCTTTTTTTTTTTTTTTTTTTTGGCCTAAAGAAGATTCCATTTTGGTTACTATCTACAAAAAGTTAAAATAAGTAAGGCTTGATGTCTGCACAACTTACCAGCTATTCTCAAAGCTTCTTTTAACATTAGTTTGCTGAATAACTCCAGAATTTTTTTTTGCTCATGCAGAAACAGTGACTGGTGCTTTCCATTTTTAGAAAACAACCTATATACCATTGAAATTGGTTAAAACAATCCTTTCAAACAATAACTAAAATCTAGTTGTAAAACAAAACAAAAAAAAAAGCCCCAAACCAACTCAAAAACAGATGAAACTAAGCCATGTTGAAGACATCATGGCAGAGGGTAAGGCTGTGATCGAGTTTCTTCCATGGTCATCAGGGATCTTCCTACTGCCTGTGGTCAGCTTGTTCCAAACCCCCAGCAGGCTTCACCCCACATGGGGTATGGACATGCTCCCTTCTCCAGGCAGGTCTTCTAACAGTCCAGCCACTCCCATACTTTGGTGGTATAGGGAATACATCCATTTCCAAAAAGCCTGCAGGGTGCTCAGTAAACACAGCCAGGTCTGTAGGGGAATGTTCAGGGCTCATAATCCCTAATTGGGATGCCAGTGGGAGGACTGTGCAGCAGAATATATATATATACATATATATATATACACCTGCATATCTGGCCTGTCCTTCTGACATCTACAGAGATGGGAGAGCACCTCTGAAAACCCTTGTGGTGTCATCTGGGCACTTATGAGATCAGAGAGCAGCAGGATTATTTGCATCCCTAAGCCCAACTGCCTGATTAATTTGTTCTTCAGCAGTCTACCAACTAAAATGTAAACACACTGATGTATATAAACTGGATACCTGCCCGAATTCTTCCTGGAGAGATGCTATTTCTGGCAATACAGAACTGCAGAATATTTGCAAAACTGTGTATTTTAGCTAGTGAGTGTTAGAAATAACAATTTGGTATCAGTGTCAGTGAATCAGGCCTCTGTTACTAAACTCATCATGCTGCTGAAGAGACTTTCAAAGTCAGACCATGGATAATTGCTGGGCAAAACTCCATCTTCTGCTCTGCATAACAGAAATATCTCTGTAATTTATCACTCTTCTCCTCTGCCATCATTAAAATTATTTTCTGGCCAAAACTGTCATTTAAAAAGGTCGGTGTTGCTAATAAGTCACCTGTGTACACTTTTAGCAGTTATGGTTGATACAATTTTGTAGGGTTTAGAAACAGTGTTTTCATTTAAAAAGTCCTTTCCTTTAAGTGTTAGATTGCTCTTATTTTTTTTCTGTGTACCGAGACAGCTCCACATAATTGTTGTCTTGTGTGTTCTTTTAAAAGCCTTTCCTGGAATAACAATAAAATATTCATCCATCTGTGTAGGGCACAACAGGACAGTTCTAGTTGTATTTTTTGCCTATTTTGGCATCAGCTGTTTGTGACAGGCTGTCTGCAGGCACTCAGCTGCAAGGCTGCCTGCTGCTCTGGGCAGGGGAGAGCAGCCGGCAGCCTCCTCTGGCAGGTCCTGGTCTCCAGCTTTGCTGCACACATCTACTGTGGGCCAAACATATCAAGCCTGGAGACAGCAGTGATGTAACAAAACTAATTTTTAAAAAATAGAAAGGCTTGGAAATAACTTTTTTTTTGGGGGGGGGGGGGGGGGGGGGCAGGGGAGCAAATATAAAAGCAGCAAGAAACTTGCGGTAACAGGAAGAAGCTGTGGAAACAGAAGTACTCCCAAGTGATGCATTTCCTTTAAGGAGTGAGATCAGCAGCATCCCTTCCCCCAGAGTTCCTGTCAGCTGTGTCCTGCTCAGACAGGCATCTCACCTTAAAACTGACAAGTCTTACACAGCCATTCTTACCAAGAAGAATGCCAATGTGATGTGCCAAGGGCTTGGGGGAAGAATCTCATGGGGGTGAATGGCACCATAGTGAGGTCCTGTGTCATGCATACCATACCAGTAGTGAACAAAACCAGGAGGCCTTGTTTCATGTTTCTTGGGGATTTATATGACTTCTTTGCACTTGGAATATTATTTTAGCAGTAATGAACTAGCTGTGGTTAATTGTTACCCTGAATTATGTAGGTTCTGCAGCTGTGGCTGCAGGCTATGCCTTCAAGTCGAAAATGTGTTTTAAAGGGACTGGAGGTCTTGTCTGTTGTATAGCCTGTCTCTGAGGAATATCCAGCAACATCTGTATTTCACGTATAGTTAAACTTAGAGCTTTCCATTGAGGTGAGACTTTAACTTGAAGCCTTAAATGCTGTGGGATGAGGAGGATGGCAAGTGGTCAGTTTAGCCTTCTGCATGACATCATGTGTTCACAGGAAGGGTAAGAGACACAGGAAACTGTTCGCAGATGGAAATTCCCTTGCTTTTGAAGTAACTGGTCATTTTTGTCTTTCCGTAAGTCAGTAGGACTTATTTAGTGTTCTTTAAATACAAGACTGCTGGGATTGAATGCTGGTTGAGGATTTGACCTTACGGATACTTTGTTATGTCTTACCTGATTTTGAGGCAAAACAGGATGCATCTTTCTAAAGCACAGAGGAGAAAAAAAAACCCCAAACAACAGGCAGGAGAACAAAACTGGGAGGAGGATTTCAGTTTATGATCCTGATTTCTCATCAATTCTTAAGTGTTCAAAAACCTCTAATGTAGCTGAGTTGATCTGTGTGCAGAACTAGGCTAGATAACAATCTCAGTGAGTTGTAAGTTCCATTTGTTGCCTATAAAGAGCTCTGAAATTCTTAGGCCATCTAAGGCTTAAGCTCATCTGAATTGTCCCTGTGAATTTGGAAACCCATTAACACAAAACCACTTGCAATGGAGACAGTGGAAGTGTCGCCACAGGTTTGTGAGCCCTTGAGACAATTCCCAACTCCAGCAGCAAAATCAGCCACATCCTTTGGCAGCTCCTGTTCTGATCTTTGATGGTACTTTGTCCATGTTCAGCCCAAGTGTGAAGGTGTTTTCAGAGGGGACAACAGCTTCTCCTTTCTCTGTCCCACTCTTATGTAAACAGGACTATCCATGATGCCATGTTTCTTTTATTGGGTCCATTTGGCATGTTCTATAGACCACAAAATGGCTTGCTCATGAACATAAAATAAAAAGCAATAAGCAACTCCTTTATACTACATTGTATATTCTAATTTCCCTCCTATTTTCACCCATTCCCCCAGCTGAAGTGAACACTCTAGTGTATCACAGGTCACTGTCTGCTAGAAAGTTGAATTTCTTCTTTTTGTAATTTTAGAATAATATTCATGGCTTATGCCTCTTTACCCAGAAGTTGGAACAGTATATTTATAAATCTATGACCTTGGAAAACGTTTCTGTGAGGATTAAACTTCCTCGTGATGCTGCTGCTCCCCTTGTTATTTTCGAGTCTCTATACACATAGTACATAGAATGACTATATAGGAACTTGCACTAGAGGTAGCCAAATACCATGTACCACTAAAATGATGGAGCATCTCCTAATATGGAGATAGTCCACCCACCCTGCTTCAAATGGCTCTCTTTCACCAGAAATGCTGTGGTTCCACTGTGCTGGCACACACTCATGATATTTTAAGCAAAGATTCCAGTTGCTGCAGTGCTTCTTATGGAGAAGCAGCAAGAACTCTATCTGGTTTGGAGAGATGGTATAACACTGATTTTACTCACTAATAATTTCTGATTCTTTTTTTCTGGTAAAAGCTGGCAAGCATCAAACCATCAGATTCTGAGTTCATGCCTTATGTTTACATCTGCTGGTTGTGTGGCATTTTTGGCCAGCTGCCTTCAGACCCCTGTTCTGCACTCTGGATCATCACTGCCACCTATGGCGAAGAAGCAAGTGTTGTGTACAGAAGTAGTAATCCAAGTTTGAGAGGCAGCACTTCCCCATATGCTTCTAACTAGGATGAAACCAAAATTGCAGAAGCCAATTATTTTGACAGTACAGGAAATCAGTCCAGACAAGGAAAGGTTGTGTTAAGAGGCACTGGCACAAATCATTCCAACAAAACCAGCCTGTGTTCCCGGGCCTTCAAACATCCCAAACTGAGGGAGCTGGAAGTGAGGGGCAGGAGGGAAAACAAGATAGCATGACCAAAGAGCTGGTGGCTGATAATAAGGATTTAGTCTGTTGCTGTTTCACCATCATTCATTTTCTCTAATAGTGAGTCCTTCTTGAAATGTGATATTTAATTGTGGGGTGACTTATTTGGGCTCAAAAAGTAGACTGGATGGAATTTTACCAAAATAATCCTCACTTTCCCTATTTTTTTCCCCTTCATCTCACTATTTAAGCATTTTTTTATATTTTCACATAAAACGTTTATGAGACTTCTTCCTGAAGCATAATTGGAAAATATAAGTAGCTTAGGACTATAAGGATACCTAGCAACCCTCTCCCAGCAGACAGGAGTAAATCCTGAATAAAACTGCTGAGTTTGTCTCTAATCACTCTTGCTGGCAGGTGGGGCCCAGCAGTCCCTGGGTGAGTGGAAAGGCTCAAGGCCAAAGTGAGTGTCCCCATCTGGTGCCCTGTGGAGAGGCAGGGTGTTGGGGAAGACTGGGCAGCTGGATTTGTTATCCTACACCCACGGAGCTGTGTGTGCCTGACTCTGGGCACAGCTTGACACCAGAAGGGACATCCCATTTGCTGCTGGAGATGCAAGAAGAAGGAAGTAGCTGTATCCATTCGAACATATCTATCACCTTTACTACAGATACTGACAGTGTATCTGGGAGACTGAGGCTGCTGTGGTTTGTATTGATACCTGTACAGAAGCATCCTCCCCAAGCACCCCATGGGGGCTGTGGTACCAGCACAAGGACTTCTTGCAAAGATGACAAGAAGGGGTGATTTGTCTGCTTTCCTCCCAGAGGAGACAAACTCAACCCAGACTTGTCAGCCATGAGGTATTGAGTTATATATTGAGGAAATACATGGCTCAAATAGTGGACTTGAGCGAAGAATTAGGATCCCTCTTAACATCCAATTTTCAAATAAAGCAAAAGGCTAGGATAAAATTAATTGGCCAGGGCCAAATATTTGCTTAATCTTCGTTTTCTCCGCAGCACCTTTCCTGTAATGTAACTATCGGAGGTTGCTTATTTTACAATTTATTTTATGAGAAATCCCCTTTAAATGTATTTCTGAAAAGCAACAGAACATATCATGACAATGATAAAGGCAACCCTATGTCTCTGTAGAGAGTGAGGCACAGTAGGAGACAATCCCAGAAACAATTTTTTCACCCATAGCTTGACCATTTCTAGAAGGCATGCACATTGTAGTTCCAATACAAATATGGCAGCAGCTGGTATTTCCACAGGAGACAAAGCTGTGATCGATTCGTCCTAGCTCCAGCTCCTGCTGACTCACAAGTCCCTTCTGTCTTTCTCACTGGGACTTGAGTCAGTCCAAAAAACAAGGGGTGTTTCATTATGGAGGCTTGCCTGGAAACCATGTGGAGAGATGAACTGAAAATACGGCAATCTCAGGCATAAAATTTGTGCTGCTGGGAGCTGTTTATTGACATTTAAATCATAGTTCAGGAAGATTTTGCTATGGCCTTGCTGTCAGGGAAAATGGTTTGTTGATGGAAGAAGCCTATGGAGTTCATGACTGATTTTATCACAGAAACAACCTATATATTTTAGCTGCTTTTTTTGTAGCTGCAGTTGTTGTATGTCTCCTTTTTCTTCTCTTTTCTGTTTCTGTTTTTATTGTTTAATATTATTAAAATAACTAACATGACACATTATTCTGGTTTAATTTCAAGTGAAATTTGGCAACTTCTGCTAGTGAGATAAGGTTTAATTGCTCTTGGCATTTTAAAAAGAAATGCAAACTACCAAGATATTAAAGTGACAAATTATGACAGCTCACATAACACTTTTTACAATGGGTTTTTTGCATGCATTTTTAATACCCAGAATAGTCAGCCTTAATACTACCATATTTACAATAAATCATTATTCTAATGGAGACATTTTGCTTTGTCAGGCAATACACAATCAGCAGTTTTCAATAAAGAATCTGAAAACTGTTTAACATTAATTCTGTGACACAAACTCATAAAAGCCAGACAATTTACAAATGGGGCCAATATGCTGCCCTTAAATTGGGATATTAAGGAATAATTAGAGCACAGTAAGGGCAGGTTGCCAAACGTAACTTTTAAATTCCCCAGTTTGTATCACTTAGTGCAATGATTGTAATATATTATATGCTTTCTGTAAGGCATAAACATGCATTTCCTACAAAACAGCTTAAGGCACCCGCAAGAGGTTGAAGTAGCTGTTTACTTTGGCATGAGTGGCTTCAAGAGGCATAAAGCACCACAGAATTTAGGAACAACAATGGCTTTGGGGTTAGAAAGGGAAATGGAAGCCATGGTAGAGTCCGCTTTTCTCAATTTTTCTACAAAACTCGGCAATGGGGTTTTTTGTTTGTTTGTTCTCTCCCTTGGTACCCCGTGTCTGCTCTGGGTAACAGGAGGTCCTTGAGGCAGCTCTGAGCACGTTGATATGGTGTGGTGCCTTTTGCCCAGCAGACATTAATCTGATCCCCAGTCACATCAGCACTGGGGGCTGGGCCCCGGTGATCCAGCTGGGGTTAGAAGGGATGCAGGCTCTTACACCTGCACAGCATCCAGCTCAGGACACAACTGTTCTAGTCTGAGCTGGAGGATCTTCCAGCACTGTGCTGTTAATTGATGCAAACAGGCCTCAGAGCTTACCCCTGCCCACGGTTTTGGAGGTGCCATCCACCCTGATGAGTTACCTGGCTTATTTAGAAGCTGGAGAAGGTTACACAGTGCCATGCAAGGGCATCTTGGCAGTTCCTGAGGTTAGATAGTCTAGTAGTGGGGAGAAAATACTTCTTTTTTTTTACCTACATGTGGGAGGTTCTAGGGCAAAAGTAAATGTGATGAAGTCTTGAGCAAGATTTTGAGGTCCCTGAAGATGAACAATTTACTTTGCAACATCTAAGGGTAATAAGCAATTCATTATATTATTTTACTGTCCTCAAAATAATGTAATATCTATCAAAGTTCCTTGTTTTAGCTGTGGGTGTTGTCACCCCAGACAATTCTTTAACTCAAACACTAGAGGAGATGAAGTAGCTCTACACAAAGCTCTTCATTTTCACACAGTTTCTGTCACATTTGCAAACCCTCAAGCTCTCTAAGTGTTGTGTATATTCTCTTATACTGTATCTCAGGAAGCCTGACTGCAAAGCAGAACAGGTAGGTATAAAACTGGCAAAGTAGATGTACTGCTCAGCACCATTAGAGTCTTATTTTGAGCTGCTGGAGGAGAAAGAGTAGAGCCGGTGTTATTTCCCAAGATGTTATCTTCTCCCAGGAAGGAATAAGAAGGATGATTGTAGGGTCCCCTTCCTCTCTCAGGTGGTAGTCAGCCTAGTGCTTTACCCTGCACTGCAGGTGAAGAAGCCAATGCTTTGCCACTTAAGCCAAGGGGGCAGTTTCTGCAGCTATGGTTTAAGAACACTTTTCTGAGGGTAGTGTTTTTCCTGCACTAGTACTGCTGTGTGTGCATCAGTGAAGTCTTGAAGTCTGATTCTCCTTACAGTCCCGTTCTCTCTTGTGACAGAGAAACGCTGTTAGCTGCTTTGTGGAATGGCTTGCAGATTTGGGGAAAAGATTACCCTAAGTTCCCTCATTGCTGCTTGCAATCACAGCTAGACTTCTTTGGGGTGTTTTTTAAGCAAAATTTGAATTTCTGAGGGCAAATTCAGCTTTTTTCCCCTTGTAGAGCAGATGGGTCCCAAGTGTAAAAGTTTGTGTACGTCTTTCAGATGCAGATAGGTTGTACATCCATTTCAAAGGAGCACCCTCAGGGTGAGCAAGGTGAGGGCAGGAGTCAAAATCCTTCCCCGATTAGCACATGTAACTACACTTTTGTGTCTTTGTTGCCTCTTGCCGTGATCTCCCTGTCCTCTGCTCTGCCTTTAAGCTTTTCCCCCAGGGCAATAAGTGCAACCTCATGCAGTTGATCAGACTGCTAATGGAGAAGAGGGTTGGCACCATGACAGCTGATATATGCTTGCCTGAAAAGCACCACAAATAAACTTCTCAGCACATGGTGGATGGAGTTGTGTGACCTCAGGCTTTCTTTTTCTCTGTTTCTGGCAGCCACACTAGTCTTTTACACCTTTACCTTTTACAGCTTCTCAGGAAAGCACCTAAGTATCCATAGGATGCAAAAGTGGTGCTTCCCCCAGCAAAGGGTCTATTTCCTGCTACCATGTTGGATTGGTCCCCACAGCAGCTGCTGTGGACCCCTTTACTTTCACATTCTCATGCTGGTCTGCATGCTCTGTGTGAATCTGCATGACTGGGGTTTATTTTATTTTACATTTTTTAAAATTTTTTAAAACTTTTTTTTTTCCTTCTGCCCATTTTCACAGTCACAGCGTATTATGGGCAGAATGAAAAAGGGGAAAAAAGTATTTTGATGATATTAGTAGCTTGGCAACCATAAAGCTTTCCCGTGGCTTTGCAGAGGAATTTGGAGCGCTTACGTTCTGTACTTCCCTTTATCTCGCTATGCACTGCACACCAGAGCTCCAGTTCTGCCACTGATGCCATGAAAATAGGTTGCTGTGCTCAAATCCAGGGTTTTTCAGAGTCTTCTGAGTCAGTTCAGTGTATGCACTGCTGATTTAGATTGCTTCCAACAGGGATCACCCATTGGCTGTCTCATACTATTTGGAAGGGGGAGTAGGGGAGATATTAACAGTAGCTTGGTTTCTAGGAACAGAAACAAAATTATAATAAAACACCTGTATCAAACTGGGATTCTCAGCTAAGCAAAAAAGCAAAGAAAATTTTCACATGCACCATGATTTGCCTGCTTGCCAGCTCCCTGGTCACATTGGCTGGACCCAAATGTGAGAAATTAGAGATTCTTTACACAGGTATGAAAGGATTTCCCATAGCTGAGAAATGGCCTCTAACCTATTTCAGCTTTTGCTCTGTCAAAGGTGACTAATCCAAGATATTTACCATCTTTAAGCATAGCAACATTTCCACTTTGCTCCCAATATTTTCCTCCTATTTCATTATACTAAATCAAATTCCATTATGTGTTCATTTATAGAACAAGCTGTGTTCTCATGATATTTATGGATGGCTGCATCACGTGCTTTATGCAGGTCAAGAGACATTGCAAACACAAAGGAACAAAGATGATTCCCAACACACTCCTCAGCATGTGGAGGGCTGACTTGCATGGGTGACATTCAGCTGCTGCATGGACCCTGTAGAGAATCTGCAGTGCTTAGAGACGCTCAGAGATGGAATGCCGGGCTGGGTGTGTCTTTCCTGGTTTCCATAGGACGGATGCAAGTATGGTAGGGAGGCAGGGAGGTCCCAGCCTGTTGCAATATGTGTTAGCCTGTAGTAGAGGTGAGTAGGGAGAGCACTGCAAAAGAGCTGCAAACAGTTGGCCACACGAAAGCACAGAGCTGACATTTGTTTTGTGGCCCAGAGATGGAGCTGGCACAGCTTTCTGGCCTTCTGTTTGTAGTGTAAGAAGGCAATGAGTTGCCTGGGCTCAGGAACATTCTGAAGTTAACCAGGTAAAAGGTTCACAATGTATCCCCTTGGTCTCCCTTATGAGAGAACTGCATGCTCTTGGAGAAATTATTATTAATCTGCCTTGCCACAATTTTTAAAGAGAGTAAATGAGGTAGACTCATAAGCTTTAGCTAGTGAGTTTGACACCAGTCCCAGGCAAAAATGTGAAACAGATGATACAGAGACTGAGCCAGAAAGAATTAAGAGATTGAATACAAATAATTCCAATTAACATGGGTTAGAGGAAAAACAGATTTGGAGGAAATATTTCATACATCTATCTTGCTGCATGAGAAGATGCTTGGCTTGGTTCTGATTTGTAAAACCTAAAATGATGCAAAACCTATATGCTATGTATCAGATGGGTTCTTCTGTGCCCAAATGCCATGTTTCAAATACAAGTGAATTTTGGGTATTGTTGTCACTCAGGTGTGATTCAGGAGGTATCCAGCAAGAACTGGTCCTTTGCTCCAGCTGTGTGGTGGCACTCACTGGCACTCACTGGCAAAAAAATACAAAAATACAGTTAGGCAAGAAACGAATGCATTCAATATGGACAAAGGAAAGGCCGTATAATCAGGGACAAGACTAATGAGATCATAGTTACATTTTGGGAGGCTCCGTGTTGAGAGGCAGTGATTTTCAAAAATACTTGCATAATAGCATTATGCTGGAAGAACATGTACAACTGATGAGATCTGTCTCAGAGAGCTGAGACACTCCTTACATGTATTTGCAACATTGAAAGGTGCTGTCTTGCTCTAGTTGGAGCACTGGAGTCACCACTTCTGCGATACTAAGTAATCTTTGGTGTCCCATGTCTTCCTTGAAACACAAAAATCTGAGCAGGGTTCAGGAAGCCTTGCAACAATGCAATCTGAGCTACTGTAAAAGAAAATTTTGTAATTCTGAATTTCCTTTGCACCTAACCCTAAAATCCCTTTGCAGCTTTCTAACTATAATAATCCTACATATTATTTTATTGTTTCTTACTGGAAAACACTAATTTGGACCTTTTAGTTCCCATTTATGAATAAATATAACAAAGATCTCTCTGTAGAGGTACATTGTTGGCAACAACAATACATGTCTACATTAACACCTCTGTGTGTATATTAGATTAAAATATTGGCCGTTGGTGATGCTGAATCTATTTCAAATTTGAAAAAGGAAGGTGACTATTAAGTAGCACAAGTGAAAAACAATACTGCACAACTTACATCAGACAGACTGCTAAGAAGGCTGGAAATGAGGGGTCCCAGGTGTTAGAAAGCCTCCAGCAGGTTGCTTCCTAATCAACACTCAGAAATTCTCCTTCCAGTTTTAATAAAGGCTTTGTTTCCACTGGATCTTGCTGCTTTTGCCTTAATTGCCACCTGTTGGACACAACGGAATGGCATCGGCATCGCTGGCACACACAAGCCTTGGCTATCCTGCCTTCTCAGCACCAGAAAAGCTTGTTGAAATGATGCCCATTATACTGCTTTTCAGTGCATAGGTAGTTAAATGAAAGATGTTTAATTCTTTCTCATCACCCCAGAGTCAGCATCAGCCAGAGATCCTGTACAAAGCATTAACTCACATTCATTTCAGGTGCTAAGTACCAGCCAGAGGGGCAGGTGGGGGTAAGCCAGAACCAATTAAGTCATTTATATCCACTCATACCAATGGAGGAGCAGACTCCAGCATTATTCCAGCAGCTCTAAAATCGGGCACCATCCTCCTTTCTCAGTGTTGCTGTCAGCCTGGCAATGTAGCTGGAACTCTTACACAGCTGCAGAGAAAACCATGGTTAAACACTGCCTGGGTGTTACAACTGGCAGGAAGGTTTCATTGGCTAACCTGACTTCTAGGTTACTGGTGCTGCTCTTCAAACTGCAAGGCAACACTTCCCAGTCTTACTACCATTGCTTTGTGCAGGTGTTGTGGCTTTCTCCTGTGTACTCCAGAGAGAGATAATTTTAATTTTTTTTTTCAATCAAGTCATTCAAACCATGCCCTTCAGTTTTTGATGTCATTCTTTGTGTGGCAGGTAAGAATTCTACACCAGAGGGCACCCCTGCCAGAAGAGGCCTTCTGGGACAAAAGAGCAGGAAGCAGCAGAGTGGGTTGTGGTGAGGGTGAATGCTGTCATTGGAGCACGCAGACAGTGTCTGCAAACTCCACAGTGCCTAAAATAACAAGCAGTTCATTAGGCCTTAAATAGACTATGTATATGATAATACAGCCTGCTGCTGAGGGCCCTCATCTGTCCTTCTCTGCACCTACTTAAAATGCAGAAGTTGGTTGAGTTTTTTGGTTGTGGTTTGTTTTTTGGGGATTTTTTGGGGGGTTGTTGTTTTTGTTTTTGTTTTTGTTTTTTTGGAAGGAGAACTAGAAACAAGAGCCCAGCATTATGGCACTATGCTAACAGTACTTTATTCTCCATGCAAAAACACAACCAGTATTTCCCCCTAATCCCAGCGGGCACAATAAAAGTCCTCAAATGCTGGTACTATACCAGCAAAAAGATCAGGTTATTTCTGTCACTGGAAAGTCAGAGAAGCAGGAATTAATCCCTTCAAGCAGAAAACAATATTGAGTCAAGGACCACCCCCTAAAATGTTCTGTGTCCTGTCCAAGCTATTGCATGGATGGACAGAAAGGGTCTTTCCATCTAAATGCCAGTGTTGTGTGGGATTTAGGCTGGAAAAGGAGCCCCTGTGACACAGATGACAGACAGCCCCGCTACCCAGCACTGTGGTATCTAAGCTCATCTCTTGGGAATGGGGACCCTAGGAGAGAGGATAACCTTTTTCCCCAAACACACCTTCTTTGGACAGCCCCATGTCCCTTGAAAAGGCTCCTCAAAAAGCACAGTCTTCAGGACCCTTCAAAATAGACTAGGTGCAATTTCTCCACCAGTGTGAGTTCTAGCAGGGCATTGCTGTGGTGCTGACAGCTGTGGTGGTACTCCCAGGGGGATGTTTAATTACCAAGAAGGAAAGCCCCAATGTACAGGTCATTCTGGTGCCTGCATGGCTGCGCAGCAATGAAGGAGGGGGTTGAGGACTGTGGAACTGAGAGTTTGTGGATTCAAGCAAATTTCAGTGAGAGGAAATGATTTTTCACAAATCTATTCCTGTATTATGCCTGTTGCAGATCCATTTGCTGGGTACTGTGGGGTACTCAGATACTGCAATGAGGAGGAGCCTGGGGTTGGCTTTATGCCATAGCTGGTCACCTCCAGCTGAGCACACTGCTCCAGCTACACTGTGTTTTCAGAATTAATGTGCTCTTGCTGTACCTTCTTCTCTCCTGGGATGCAGAAGAGACTGACCATGATGGAAATAGCCACCACACACAACATTCTTCATAGCAAAGGGAATGGGAGCCAAGGAGTCAGCTCTGAGTTTCCTTGTAACCTTTTGCTCACATTCACAAACAATACCCTATTGTGGTGTTGTTTCCTGCAGATTATTCTAATAACCACTGAGCAGTGAAGCATGAGCATGTGTTCAGGTTTCTTACATTGAATTCTAATGTAATAAAACATGTCAGCTTTCTAAGGGTCGATAAAAATGCACAAGAAAGAGACTTGGATAAGATGGAGTACATGGAACTTTGTTGTAACTCTTGAAACTTGGAAGCTTCCTGGAAGAAATGGATTTTATACCTAAGGACACAGTGTTTGCTTTCTTTTCTGCTATTTTTTTAACTTGTCAGTTATATTGACACATCTCTTCTCTAAAAGTGCATAGACTGATGTAGGTAGTAGAGCTTTCATAAAGGCTTGATGGCAATTATAATGGGGGTAGGGTTTTTCGCATGTGTGAAACATACATGGCCCAGGTCCTTGCATGGTCTTCGAGCCAGTACAGATGCTGATCAAGTGCCTTGCCAGGGAAAACCAGGAGTCCCAGAGCTCCTGTGTGGCTGCTTCACTGCACACGTGCTTGAGCATTAGAGGTTTTTACTGCACCAGCAAATTTGTAGTATATTAGGTGTAAAACTTACTGTCAGTGAAATACATTGCAGTGACCTGAGTGAAACAGCACCAAAGAGGAGGAGAATGATGACTCTTTCTGGCAGTTCAGTACCAGGCTGTTGGCAGCAGACTCATGATGTGGGCACAGAAATGTTCTGTCTGTGGAGAAGGTCACCCTCCCTCCCCGATATTCTGGGTTGTCTTTTGTTCTTTAGACTGACTCAGCTTTTAGCAAGCAATAACCTGAGAGCTACGTAATGTCATGTCATTTGGAACAGTTTGCAGTCAGACAAATTACTTTCAGTGTAAAAATTAATGCACAAGCCTAAGAAAACTTCAGAAAATGTATGGATTTTTCTTACTGAAGTGTTATGGTCCATTAGTTAGCCAATGTTTTGCTAGACAACTTATACAAACAAAAAATGCCTTGCATGAATTGTGGATTCAGTTGTCTTGTATTAGTAAATTTGATGGGCCAAATTATTTATAAAACCACCTAATATTTATCATATCATAAGGAAATGCCAGATTTGAACAGGTTACTAGCACCATACTAGTTTAATAACACTACTAGTTTTATTAAAGTGCTAAATCCAGTAGTTTAATGATAAAATACCTTAAAAAACAGATTTTTTTTTCTATTAGACTGGTAAATAGACATCTTTAATATGTCTTCCTTTCTATACCTATTCCACTCCATAGATTTGAACTGCAGGAAGCCTCGCTGCTGGACCTCCTATTCAGATTTCTAACAATCTTGTAGGATTAATAGGATGGTTTAACACAAATGTCTGTGCACTGAGAAGGTTTTCAGTGATGCTGGCCACACAGGAAAATTTGTGGTTTTTTTACCTGGGACACCATGCAACTGTCTTGCATCTGTTTCACATATCTATATATGGATATATGCATAACAGTAAATACACCTACTTTACAAATTATTTTACTTAAACACAACCTGCCTTGTGAGGCCAGAAGTTAGTACTGAGTGCTGAGCAAGGGTTAAGTCTCCATACCTTTAAAAAAAATTGACTTTTATTAGCTTGAACTGCAAGGGTCCAACCCCTGAAAATGTAATGTTATTTTAACCACACTTTGTCTTGAATCAAATGGAAGTCTGCCTGGATCCAGATGTCCCATGCTGAGACATTGAGCTTCTGTGAAATTCAGCTGCACAAAATGAAGGTGGGCCTATTCTGTCCCTTAACCAAAAGGTGATCTGTCTTAAGGGCTACTCTAGAAAGGAAGAGGTTTTTTTCTCTGTATACATTATAAAAAAACCTAAAAAGTGCTCTGTGCTTTCCTCAAATGTGAATCTGCATGCTGCACTCTGATTTATGTTCAGCATGTCAGGATAATGGGGATGGAAAGCACGGGACAGACTTCTTGGTTGCATAAATACATTGTAAAACATTCTGAAAGTTCTCAGTCTGTCTCCAGCAATGGACCATTAAATAAGAGGAATAAACATAGAAAGGTCCATTTACCTGACCTCCACATAATTTACTTTATGACTGCCAGCTACATTCACAGATTTACAGGCACTGGGTTTTATCACCATGTGTGAGTCAAGGTTGTGGTTCATAATTACTGTGCAGTTCATGGGAAAACTGTAAAGACATGTTGTGTTGTATTTTAGTAGTTTGAGTGAGTGGGATCTGTACTTGAGAATGCTTCAGAGTGCTCCTCATCCTGCTCCATCACCTGTGTAGGTGAGACTTTATATAGATTTCTGCTTACTGATTTTGGGGGAAACAGCTATTTACTGTGGCACATAGCTAACACACAAGGAAATGTCTCAGGTATTGTGGAAAGGGTAACTGTTTAAAAAGAGAAATGGAGTAGGTGTGGGTGTCATATGTAGCGTACCCTTTTTTTATCGCCATCTAGCACAGTTCCCCAAGTGACTTTACAGGAAATAATGCCAAGCTGGATTTTGTGGGTCATACTCTACAACCAAAGGCATTTGTCTTCCATCCAGAGAGCCCAGTACAAGCTATTTACAGTGCTTATGAAGGCACTTCAGCATGGCACGGGGCTGTGCCTTGCATCCACATGAGGCTTTAGAGGGAGTTTGGCATTGCCTCCTGGCTCCCAGAGCTACCAGGGACCGTGGAAGGGGCCATGAGGGCTCCCCAAGTAGGTTGTGTTTTCAGAAATGTGTATTTTCTTCCTTTCACAACGGGTCTTCTTGGGTTAATGTTTTCTACTGTCAAAGACTTGCAAAACACACTGTGAAATTAAGTCCTTTTTCTCCCAGTAGGTGACATACCAGTAAAGGTCCTATTGCTGGCTCTCCCACATCAGCTTTTCTGCTTCTATACTGGAATGTAATTCAGTGAGCCAGAGAACCATGAAAACATCTGATGTACTATTTCTTTTAAATGGATTTTCTTCACAGAGAATCTATCTTCCTGGGCATTTCTTCAGTCGGCCCAATTTAATTGGATTGTAGTTGAAAACAATATTACATTTACATTAGCTTTAAAAGTCTCTACATTTTTGCCCCTATAGCCCATTTGGCTCTAATGTTGCTGAATTTTAATTTAATGAATTTTTTCATTTGAACTGACTAAATGTGCTGCATTAACAATCTGCTGTATTAAAAAAGGAGATTGAAAAAATGTGTAATATTGATGTTTAGTCTTGGTAAAAGCACTTTTCCCAAGAACCACTCTTGCCTTATTTAATATAATTGTTTTACTTTCCTTATGTGTGGGTTTGCAACTGAATGAACCTGAAATAAATCAGGACAAAAAAAGACCCCCAGAACTAGTGTGGTTAAAGCCTGGTGGTTCCTCTGGCCACCAGCAAGTCAATGAATGACACATGAGGATTTAAACAGCAAAATGAGACTCATGGATTGACACTTGATTTATGCAGTCACCATGTAAAGACCAAATGCCAGGCATACAGGAGGAGCTGGAGCTCACCAGGCTTTCTGTCTTGCTAAAAGCAGCCCTCACCAGGGAGATGCTAGCAGGTTACCAGATCAGAATTCTGCTACAGCACACTGGCAGGAGTGCAAAACCTGACCCTTTTCAGCCCTCCCTATGCACAGCCATGCACACCTGGTCATCTGGAAGTTAAAAATGGATGACAGGTTTCCCAGCATCAAGGATGGCTTTACAAACAAGTGGTGCGTAAAACCTACTGCAAAGACAGCTACCTCCAATGAGGAGAATGAAAGCAGCTGGTTTTGAAGGTTCAAAACAAAACCCCAAACAAATGCTTGGGAGGGCAGAGAGGTGCATGGCGTGCATGTTAGCAAGAAATTGGATCTGATGGTGTCTTCTGTGAACCAGTCACACCTTTCTGACATTGCCTCTCAAAGCACAGGGCCAAGCCACTAAGGCCAATGCCCACAGAACACATTCCCATTCTGGAGGAGTTATGAATCCCTGGCAGAGCAGGCTGTGAGCTTTGCCAGCCCCGCTTGCTTACCTCTGGCTGCTCTTTGTGAACCCTGTGGATCCTCTTTGTGAGGAGCCTTGTGAGGAGCTGGGGCCAGACAGGCAGAGAAGAAGCAGCCTCAGTCAGTGCTCTGCTAGTGCTGGTGTCTCTCTGCAGCCATCCAGACCATGACAGAGCCAGCAGCTTTCCTGTTAAACCTCTGGGGAATACAGGTGGAAAGGGGGATGCTGCACCAGCTTTACTCCTGGGAAAAATGTCAGTTAGGGTTTGCATTTCATTGAGAGGCATGAACTGCAAGCAAAAGCCTCAAATCTGCAGGAAAGACAGTCTGCGCAAAAGAAGGAGATTCATTTTATGCCTTTGTTCTGGACCCTTGTAACTGGTTGTGGGCTTTCCTACAGATCAGCAAATATGTAGGCTAAGCGCCACAGCTGTCATCCTGGCAGGTGCAAAAATAATCATGGAATAGCTTGGACTAGAAGGGACCTCTGAAAGTTATCTAGTCCAACCTCCCTGTAATGAGCAGGGCCATCTTCAGCTAGATCAGGTTGCTCAGAGCTCTGTCCAGCCTTAAATATTTCCAGGGATGGGACAAGTACCAGCTCTCTGGGCTACCTGTTCCAGTGTCTCACCACCCTTACAATGAAGGATTTTTTTCCTGATATGGAATCGAAACCTACGTCCTTTCAGATTCAAGCCATTGCCCCCTTGTCCCATCTCCACATACTCCTGTGAAAAGTTCCCTCTCAGCTCTTTTGTAACATACTTTACAAAATACTTTACATCTTTTAACATACTGGAAGGTGCTATAAAGTGTCCCTGAACCTTCTCTTTTCCAGGTTGAACAACCCCAGCTCTCAGCCTGTATTCATAGGAGGGGGCCTCCATTCCTCTAATCATCTACATGGCCCTGCTCTGGACTTGTTCAAACAGGTCCATGTTGTTCATGTGCTGAGTGAGTCACAGTAATCCAGCTGGGGTCTCACCAGAGCAGACAAAGGGGATTTTCCATAATAGAAAACTGTCCAGGGCCAGGACAACTGGTTTGTAGCATCTGAAAGAAGCAGACAAAATATAGGAGAAAGAATCTGCCAACGAGGAGTGCAGCTGAGCAGGATGCCCTCACACCTTTTGTAGCACACTCCCTCCTCCCATCACCCCAAATGAAACATGGAAATGGTACCTGGGGATAGCAACACTTCCCTAGGACCAGCAAGAAGTGCTCACATGCTATAATAATAGATGCTGTGTAAGTGCTGCAGATGGAAAGTGGATGTTGGCTCAGTATTTGCAAAATGGGAATAATAACCCTGGGTCTTCCAGAAGACTGCTGGGCAAGTGTGGTGCAGGAAAGAACATCCACCAGCAGCTCTTTGTTCTGTTACTCTGCAGTCACTGATGTATTAAGTGTACGGTGTCTTGCTGTGAAGAATAAGTGGAACAGACACGGGGAGATGTCTGACATATATTTTGAGGTGTATTTAATATTGTAGTGTTTCCGGATTCCACTAGCATGCTAGGGGTTTTGGCTTCAAACCAATGTTTGCATCAGTACCATGTGTCTCTGGAACAGCAGTGCTTACTTTAGAGCTGGCTATGAAAATAGTTTCCATTATAACCCCTTGTTTTCACATGCTTCTTTTATTTTATTTTGAAAATCCTCTTTTGAGTCAAAAATTTCCATCTGTATCTTTGCCAAAAGGTGAAGTTTTTCCCCCTTCTTTTTCTTCAGCTTGGAGGGAGAATCTTTCAGATGTTTTTGAGTCATGGGAGAGTGGAAAAAATGCATTTTCCCAGTAGGATAAAAAAAGTCCACATTTTCACAGTACTAGAAACATACGGTGAAAGGAAACTGAAGGCTGAAACTTGCATTTTGGTCCTGATATTTCTGTAGTAAACCAGCTTCATAGGGAAGGACTTTGATTTGCCAAAGGCAGAGATGATTCTGATTTTTGGCAGTTAATCAGGCATGGGTCCAGGTTTGAAACTTTGCTGGCATTCAGGATATTGTTCAAGGTAGTGTCTTTACAGCTGGCCATTTAAAGAGAAAAGAGACAGTCCCCAGCGGCCTTCTGTCCTTCAGAGCTAATTATAGTTCAGCAATACATTTTAATTCATTCTAAAATCTAATTCAATGAAGAGGAACTAGAAGAACACCGGTCCCAAACATTTTCAAAACATTTTCTCAATTCTCACTCAAGAATTCTCACCCAGCTAGAGCAAATGGATGTTGTTGAAGTCATGGGCAGGCTGATGCACTTCAAAAGGGCCAAAGTGCATGACAAGGTATGCACACACAACTGGCTTGAGCAAATGACAAATTTCATTCAGTATGCCTGCCAAATTTTATGTTGGATGTCTTTTCCCCTTCACATAGGCTAGGAAGCATCAGTGCAAAACTCTGCTGTGCTATGTGCAGTTACACTGAAATGGTTAATGAGCAGAAAAGAAAAATGGAAAGGAGAAGGGAAAGGGAAAGAGGTCAGCATCTAACCACCATGCTGATGAGTGATCCTGCACCCCAGTGCTGCTTTCCATTACTGTTTTCTCCTGTTGAGAGCTGTTGTGGATACACTATTGGTAAGTCCCCTCCATGTGTTCCAGAAAATACACAAGATCTGAACAATTTGGGGCTGATGATACTGTTGTGACCTTCAGTTTCATATTTTCTGGCTCTTTTGAAACTTTTAACTAGGCAGCCTGCACATTTCATTAAACCTTTTGCTTTCTACCATTCAAAACCTGCTCCAAGTGTACATACGTTTGGCAAAGGCATCCAAAATGATGTGTTTATTTTGCTTCAGTGCCAAAAAGCAGTGATTCATTAAGGAGCTTGGAAACATAGAGGAAAAGCCACAGCCAGCAACCACCACACGTGCCCTGACGAGCAGAAAGCTGTGTTTTTCTAAGGGAAATGGTTAGTGCAGCTGGATCAGTATCATGGCTGCCTTCTCTGAAGTGAGGAGGCACTGCTGGACAGGCTGGAGAGCACAGAAGTTCTCCTGGAGAGCTGGGCTTTGCTGCAGTAGCAGGCAGAAGACAGCCAGAGACTGCTGTTAGGCCCAGACGAGAGAGAGAAAAAAATGCCCAAGGGGAGTTGGCCCAGCTGGTAGGAGCCTTTCCTTGAAATGATGAATTGGGGACCTCCAGTACTGTGCCACTGCTATGGTGAACACAATGCAAGGTGCAATAGGCCTTGAGAGAAGAGGTGGAAGAGGAAAGGTGATGATCTGCAAGAATCTGTAAGAATAGGCCTCCAGCTGCCTTTAGCAGCACTACTTCATTTTCTCTGCTGGGGACATGCCAGCTTGTATCAGTAAAGGGGCCTGTTCATTCTGTTTATTGTAGCTACTTATACAAACTTTAGCAGCAGCTAAAGCCTCTGAAAACCTGGCAGAAACCCAACTATTGAGGAACTCACCACTCCAATGTGTCATTGTTACACCACTGTTTTCTTCTTCCCCAGTGGCTTGAACTAGGACAGGCAGAATGCTATTTATAGTTTCTAATGTAGTCCTTTTTTTGTCTTTCATCATAAATCTGGAACCCTGGACAAAATTGAAATCTGGTGACAAACACACTGTTGATTGGAAAATGTCTGATGGTTATTTTCTGCCTGGAAAGGAAATTCTGTCCTGTGCTGTCACTGTGCTGACACACAACAGGAGGTGCTGGGATCCAGGAGTCAGTATGAGGCACAAAGGAAATGGTCATGCATGAAGTACATTAATATCAAGAGTTCTTGCAACTAACAGTTGCATAAACATGTAGAAGAATTTTTGAAAATTCAGGGTTTAAAATTTAAACCAGGACTGTGGTATTTATATTATTAAGCATTAGGGTGTGACCCTACAGACTTTGGGTAATATGCCATGTCACCTGCTGGGGGGCTCTTCACCTGTTTTTCAGGAATATCTGATTTAGGCCTAGGGACATAACATGATCCAATATGCCAGTCCCTCTTGGTGCTTTAAACAAACACAGAAGGAGCTTTTGCCAGCATCAAAGGAGCACTACTTAGATCTTCTTAAAAGAAGGCAACAATCTTATCCTGAAGAGCACACATTTCTTATAACATATTATCTTTAAATAAATTCAAATTTAAAAACTCCAACACTTGTGTCAGATGGGTCTGATTAATCTCCTGTTTTTTAACTTTCATAATATTACACAAGTAGTTCTCCAAAATTTGCACTACACCACTTCTACTACTTATATCAGGAGTCTGTAGGCAGCTGAAAATTTTGAAAACAACAGATGTGAAAGTAATAGTACCCCAAATAATTAGTGAAATACTCTGAGTCTGTGAGAAAATGAAGGTTCCTGCATGGGCCAGGCTTGATGAAGCAAAGCAAGGGAACTGACCTCAGATCATCACAAGCAAAGTAAACAAACATTAGCAACAAGTGTGGGATGGAGGGAAAGGTCTAAAATCCCAGAGGGATTTAAAGTTTTAGAATTTGCCTTTAAGGAACATTAGGGAAAGAAAACACCTTTAAAAGATATTGTGGAACAGAACTGGCTAGGGATGAAGCACTTGGAAATTGAAATGTAGGAAGAAAGCACAGTGGGGGTGCAGGGCAGTTTCTGAAGCTGAGGAATATGCACAGGAGAGGAGTAGATCTGCTCTTCATGATTCACTAAATATTTGTGTTGGGACCATTTTCTTTGTATTTTCTGCCTTCAAGCACACACAGTATGGAAATTACTTTAAAAGTCTAGTGTGTACAGTATCACAGAAACTGCAATCTGTTATTAAAATGACAGCGGAGATTTTTCAACATACTTTCAGATGTTCAAGTCTGTAGAAGTCATTCCCAGAACAACTTGCTAACAGTTACTTAATATAGGAAAGAGCAATGTTAAATTAAAGGGTATATAAAAAAGAAAGCTATAGGTCAGATGATAAAACCACACAAGTAGATCCATAAGTATTCATTACTAACCATTTAAAACCATATTGATGTGTTTTTATGCAGGTTTCCTCCAGGCACACGTAAAACTCCTGAGTCAGAGAGCACCCATGAAGGAAGGACTCTTTGTCTGACACCCCCAAATCCAGGTTCCACACCAAGCACAGTGTTGAAGACAACCATGTGGGCCTTATGTAGAGAACCAGGCTGAATTGTGCAGTGGGAGCCAAGGGCAAGGTAGATGGCCTAATGGTCCATTTGTCAACCCAAGGAAAGGCTTCCAGAAGGGTGTCTTGTTGTATGGACAACTTCTGTCATTATCTTCTCAGGACTTTTTTTTGCATGCAATTTGGCACCTAGCACACAGCCTGGGTAATAAATT
>JANPWX010000030.1:2478615-2629025 GCA_024734555.1 Trochalopteron elliotii
GAAAGCTTCCCCTTCGTAGGGAAAGGGAAGGGAAGGAGCTCTGGCACCTCGCCCAGGAGCGCGGCTAAGTAACCCGCCCAGCTGGTCGCTTTTAGCTCCGGGACATTTTATGTGTAAGCAGACTGTTGAAAATAAATAAATAGCGTGTGAGTGGAACTGTTTCGGATTCTCCTCCGCCCGCCCCTTTCCCCTTCCCCCCTCAAAATAAAGCAGTCCTGGCTGTTTGCAACTTTTTGAAGATAGTACCAGCTTCTTGGGAATGTTGTTTGGAGACATGTTAGCATAACCCGGTGTGTTTTAGTTACTGAAAAACAGAGTGGGTCTCTTCCCACAATAATAGGATGTAGAATCTAAATTAACTTCAGCGAGGTTTGAAGTTTCCTGCGAAATTCCTGCATGCCTGTTTTTCCTCAACGCCTGTTTCCTTTACATCCACTAAAAAAAAAGCAAAAACAACAAACCAAACCCCAAATCCTGTTGTGGACTTTAATGCTGAAGGCTGAACTTTATCCTTAATTTGCTTATTGCTGTTAATGTGGGAATGTTTTGTCATATAGGAGACAGTGCAACAAACTTTCTCTTTTCCTCTTTTATTTTTCCTTCATGGCTGTTTCAGAGGATAGTTTTAGTATTAACACATAATTTTCAGACAAACTCTGTTATATTCCTAGTCACACCATCCAAGTCAAAACCTTGGAGAATTTTTTCACCTGTCAAACATTGCATGAAGGAGAAATTGGACCATTTCCAATAAATGTTACCATCCTGTTGAAGGTTTCGCCCGGCAGCCAGTGTGTTGGGATTGTTTCAAGGTAGTCATCGGGAAGCAGATGTAAGGAAACAGATGGACTGGTTAAAATTTTTTGTTAAACTTCTTGTACAAAAAAAGTGACCAAACTCTTAAGTGCAAAAGCCGCTTATGTGAGAGCATTTTGCCTTGGGGGGGCCTGTATCTTCACTAAGGATAACTGTGGTGCCTGTGCTCACTTGGCTGGATGATCATGGACAGTAATTGGGCTGAATTTCTAGCTTTACCTCAAAGAAAAAAAGGTCATTGTTGAATTCTTTCCTGATTGAAACAAAAATTTTTGATCAGGAGCAATCAGAGACAGGTATCTGAAGATATAAGTTACAGTGATGCTGCCTCAATATTGCCAAGTAAATTTTAGTTATCTTCATTTTAAGAGCACTGGGGTTTTTGATGAGACAGCAGTAGTGCCTCTGGGAGGTTTCAGGGAAGAGTAATTCCACTCCACTTTCATCGCTGTTGAAATTGTTGGGAGGGTATATCCTCAACAAGAAACCATAGGAGCTCGTGGGTTTCTGGGTGGCATGGATTCTTGGGGGTGCACTCATTTGTTTTCTCTAGTCTGTTTTACTGACATGGTCTGGACACTTACCCATTGTGAAGTTTGGGAGGCCCTGCCCATCTGTGATCAGGGCAGGAGAATGCCTTCCAGTGGTTCCTCCTGTTCCATGGGTTGCCCTTTAGGCAAGCAGGACTAAAATCTTCGTTGATTTTGGCCTGCCAGGCAGCTCCAAGCCATTTAAGTCTTTGACAGCTGCTAGAGATTAGAGTTGAAGAAGATATCTGTCTTGCACACGCAGGGGCTACAAATCTGTTTTAGTGCTACGGAATCAATAGTGCATTCAGATCCCCAGTGAGCCACACAAAAGCAGCTGTGAGGAGTTGCTTGCCTTTTTGCTCCCTATTCCCCCAGCCGTGCCAGCCTGGAGGGCTCAAACTCTGCCCTGTGAGCCCTGCTGTGCCCCTGCAGGGCTCAGAGGGGTTGTTGGCTCTGTGCAGGAGAGGGCAACCACTAGTAAATCACTGTGGGGCCTTTGAGTAGATTGGTAACGTGAACATTGTTTGATGTAGCAAACTAAAGTAAAAGATTTTTCCTGAAAGTCACAGAGTGACTTAGGAGAGATAAAATATATGCATAATGCAATACTCAGGATGGACCTCAGCCAGTGTCCTGAAGGGTTGGGTTCTTAAGATTTCCTTTAAATTAAATTCTTTTACTCTTGGAAATGTAAATATATGTTGAAGTACTTAAACAGATCAAGGTCCTAGTGTCACTGTCCCATTGGGTTAAGGGCAGGACTGAGGCCTAATCATAAAATTCAGAAGTCCTTCTTAACTGGGCAGATGTAGACTCCGACCAGATGGATTAGCATGCCTATAAAGAGAGGAAGAATTTCAAATTTTCATACTCCATTGGAACTTTCTTTAGCAAGAGCATCGTGCTAGAGTTTGCCATCAGCTGCATGTAAGTGGGTGTTGAAGTGTTTTGGACAGGAGGATCTGGGCTTTAATCATCTCTCATAACCATGAGTGGTAGATGGCAAAGCAGGTCTTGGATTGCCCGGTTGGTGTCCGTAGGCAGCTTTTGTTCCTTCTCCTAGGTTACAGTTTTCCAGTCATTTAGATAGTTTTTTTTAAAGCTTGTTTGTTATTTGGTTAGAAAATGTGAGCAAACACCAATCACAAGAGGAGCTTGGGAAGACAGTATAGACAGTATAGATATGTGGATAAAGAAGAGCATGTATTATCCTTGTTCATTTCCCTTCCTCTTCTCTGATTTTCCCATGCCTGGCAGGACTTGATTAACGTGCTCTCCCCCCATTTACTGGCTGGAGTTGAGTGCTTTTGGGGGTTATCAGCCATTGTGTGCAAAAGCTATCACTTCTAGTTTCTGATCTACAGCTTATCAAAGGGCAGCAGAGCTGTCCACTTTTTTCAGTTTGTTTTTTTTTTTCCTTTTGAATTTGTTCTTTGGTAGCTCAGTACCAGCCACAGCAGAGAAACAAACAGCGGAAACATGATCAGCATATCGGGAAGGTCTCATTTCAAAGCAGAACTAGTTAGGTGGCAGAAGATTTTTGTTGTTTCTTGAGTAGCGATGCGTTGTCAAGAGTGAAATTTCCAGTAAAAACAGACCTTGTTAGTGTTCCGAGGAATAGGTCAGGCAGCTCAGCATGGAGTGTGGAGCACAAGCAGAGGGTATGGGAAGGGGTAGGACAAGTTGCAAAGGGAAGGTCTTGGGAAACTCTTGCCCCCCTGGTCAGGGTGCTCAATGGGGCCAGCTGAAGATCAGGGTCAGACCCCTGTGCTCACCTCCTGTGCCAAGGATGGGATCTGCAGGCCTGTTTACTCTGGGGTGGGGAGGAGTTCCTCTCCTTGCATACGTGTTGCAGAAACAGAGCACAAACTGTCTGGCTTGCATTTCATCCTTTTACAGACACGCAGTTTTTTTCAAGGGCATGAAAATGTACTTCAACAGTGCAGGAAAACCATTTCCCACCCAGCTCCCCCCATGAGATAAAAGCAGTCACTGGTAGGATCTTGTTGTTTGTTGACCTTGGCACTCGGTGAAATGATTCTCATAGGTCAGAAGTGAACATGTTTCTCAGACTGCTGCTTTTCATCTCTCTTGGATTTATGGGATTTCCTGTTCATGGATGAGGAAACAGCAGCTTCACCTGTGTCTGTGCAGAGGAATTGTAATCGTGTTCACTGGGCAAGCCTGTCATAATCCTGAAATGAAATGGAAAACTAATATTTGCTTCAGCACTTCTAGGTGTTGGTAAACAAACTAAATGGTTATCCATGGAGAAATTCCAAGACTTGTCTAGTAGAAGTTATTCCAGTAGTGCTCTGCGTTAGTAGCTACTTGTGAGCCTTACTGAGGGCACTGTTGTGGAGCAAGCTCTCCTGTTCCTAAGGAGTTGGACATGGAAATGCTTGGCCACAGACCTAAACTGTCATCCTGACTCAGTCTAGTATGACTCTGAATGTGCAGAAAAGCCCTCAGAGTAATAATTCTTAAAGGGTTAAAAAAGGAAATTGGTTTTTCTCCTCTGGCTATTTTTCCTTTCTAAAGTGGAAGAACTTTGAAACACATTGCACTTTACAGGAAGGCATTTCAAAGAACTTACAGGTGCAGTGAACTACTCCCAACACACCTGTCAGCTGGTCATTTCAGGTTTTGCTGCACTTGAAAGAGTGGAAAGCAGAGCTGTTGATATGAAATGGTAAGTTTCACTTGATGTGAAGTCCCAAATGACTTGTCCACAGCCACAAAGTACATTCTTAGCAGAGAGCCTCATCTTCCTTATTTTTTTCCTGAGATTTAAATTGGTTGGGGACTTTGAGGCTGAACCCTCATAAGACTACATTGGGAATACTACTTTTCATTTTTCCCTGCTTTTTTATGCTTTTGTAAGCTATGCAAGAGTTTTAAGTACAATGTAAAGGTGTACTGTTTTCATTTACTGCTGAATTTCTATCCAAAGATTTTCAGCTTTTGGGGAAACTTTCTTCACCCTACCAGTGTTGTCAGATGGGACTACAGTTGTGACAGCTCTAGAATTTGGGTTAATTAAGTATGTAATCTGCCTTAGACGTCAGGCTGATTGAGTGACTATTTTGGATGCTTAGTCAAAGGTATAAAAACCCCATGTTTTCAGACAGAATGGGTAGCCATGAAGTTGCCTGCTACTAATGGGAACTTCAAGAGTTCATTTTAAAAGTTGGTGTTTGTGTTTCTGAGCTGAAATATGAAAAGCAATGGCAACTGCTGGAAGCATAGGTCTCATCATGCTCCCAACACCATGATTCTGATTTGTGCTGTTGGCGAGAGTCTGAATGTAAGCGAGTGGAATGAATCACTATTTATAGAGAAAAAATTGTGTACCCTTTTAAGTATAGCATGTTTGTGGGATACAAAGTGTACGTGCTGCCTCATGCTCTGTGATCCTCCGGAGCAGAGCGGTGCCCCCGCAGCCGCGGCTCCTCAGCTGCAGCAATTCCTCACTGCAGAGGAGGCTGCAGCCTGAGCCTGCAGCCTGGGGCATGGCCGAGAACACGGGTCTCATAAGGACACAGGGCACAACCACACCAGAGGGACCACGTGTGTGTGAAAACAAAGGTGTAGTACTCAACAAGGTTTGGTGTCTCACCTCTTCTCCCTCTGAGGCTGCGTCACGGATGACCAGAATTTCTCCTCGTTTAGCTGCCGGGGTACGTGACCTTTCACGTCCGGCATGCTGGCTGAGATATCTCCATGTGCTGATGTTTGGTAGCCGCTAATCACCTGTTCGCAGCATTAATCATCAGCTTCCTCATCTGCCATGAGAAGAACTAGCGCTCCCGGGCAGGGGGCAGAGCCCTGCTGGCTGCCTGTGTTTGTTGTGGGGGTTGTCTTCTCAGATGACCACCCCGATACTTCCTGCAGATGAAAAACTCCTGAAGATCTCGTTTCCTGCTGAGCCCCCTGTGCTAAGCCCCACTGACAACTGATCCCATGCCGCTGGATCCCAGCCACCCCTTGGATCAGTTGTCCTTCCTTCCTAGATCCTCTTCCTTGGCTTTCTTACTGCTCCTGAGTAATACGGCCTCATCCTTAGGTGGTGTTTTCTGTTACAGATTTCAAAATGCTTTCCAGTCCTTTTTATTTCATTCCTTGGTTTAAATGGGAAAAGTCACCACAAGGAAGCAGGACAGCACCTACGATAGGCAGGAGGAAACCAAACAGCTCTCAAATCCTCATCAGTGTTTGCTCCATATCACAGTCCAACCTATTAAAAATAGAGTTACACATTTATGTCTTTCTTTATATGTTTCTCCTTAAAGTTGTCCTTTGTTCATTTTGGACACTGATGCTTTTTGAGATTTAAAAAATGTAACATTGCAGAAAAATACTTTTGAATTGATGCTGGTATGAATTTGTTTTTCACTGAATAAATTGTTTTAAAACACAATGCTGAGTGTACTTAATGCCTTCAGTCAATCACCGGTGGATTTTTTTAAAATACTTCAGCAAACAGCCTGCTCCCAGAACTTATTTCTGTCCATTGCATTAAAATTGTAACACTGAAATATTTCTGATATGTAGAAATACCCCAACTAGCTGCCATTCAGTCCCATATGGAGAAGTCATTTCTAAACTGTCCATGCATTGTCTTCTCTAGCTGGCACCAGGCAGATTCCTGATCCTGTTCTTTTTCTGATATGGAAGGATTGATTTTCAAGTAGGGCCACTGCTAGGCATAGGAATAAAGAAAGGAGGTAGTTAGCTGGTGATGATAAAATTACTCTAATAACAGACAGTGGTAGCTCTGGTCTGTTTTGCCCCCAGCAGATCCCAGAGAGTGAGGCTGGCTGCTGGTGCCCCTTCTGAGCCAGAAGAAACTGTGACTACAAACCATGGGCAGGGAAAGTAGGCAGATAAGGAGGGGCAGTTTTTTCATGCCTTAAAGCAAAATCAGAGTGACACTGAGTAATTTATATCCCCCTTCCCCCATACGTGAACTCTACAAGCCCTACACTGTCAAGTGTATTTTAGGGCAAATGCAAAATTAGGGTGGGGCCTGGAGTGTGCCGTTTCCTGTAGTGTCTTACGAAATAGTTCAGTAGGAACTAGGTAGGAAGATCACCATGGACATCTGTGATGCAGGGTATGAAGATGGACTGCTTTTTCTTCTCACTGTGTTTGACCAGAATCACATCAGTAAGAGGGCTGAGTGTCCTCTCTTCTAGGTTTGGAGGGTTTTTTCTGGGTTTAAATATTACAATATATGAATCAATTTAACCCTGTCTTTTTGTAGTCCACATAGTGGTTTGGACTAGCAATCAGCAGAGACCATGAAATCACTTCTGTTAATCATATGGCAGTTCATTATTAGGAAATTTGATTTAAGACTTGAGTTTCTTGCAAGGCTAGATACAAGGTCGCTGAGAAGGAATATGAATGTCTTCTGTCCCCGACTTGGTTTATGGACACTGGGGTATAAAGTCTTTGTCCAAAGGGAAAGTTTTATTTACCTTTTTGTTCTCTCACTGCTTTGTACAACTGTGATAATCAGTGTAAGTGGCAAAAAGCTAGGGAAAAATAAGGATCTATGGCTGCTCCATCATTGTATGGAAGTACAGGGTATGCTTTCAGGTTGCATGTAAGTAGAATGAGAATGACAGATCATCAGTGGGGTTAATACCAAAACTGTGTCAATGATAGCTTTGTGAAAATGAAGTTTTATATGAAAAGATGAGGGCTGTGTTGCCTTTTTCTTGTCTGATTACTGCATTGGTTTCATATGAATTAGAATGATGTTTTGCCCAGCAGCGTTAGGCAATTGTACAGCTGTCCTAACATTTGAAACCATATGAGCAAAACCAGTTCTGTTCCCAAAGATCAGCCTGCATTCCTCACCCCTGAGAATGGGCTTTTTTTATTAGTGTTTTAAGATGTCTTCACTCTGACCATCTGCCCAAACTGTCAGCAAATCCTCATCAGGTAGATGCACCATAGTCATTTCAATGTTATTTAATCCTTTTTGTATTTTCTGAATCTGAACATTTTAATGTGTTGCCCAGTAAAAGCCCAAGAATGGTGCAGAGGCCTTAGATACTGGTTGAGTTTTAAAGCCTGGGCTATTTCAAAATCTGTGCAAACAGATCATATAGTTTATGATCTAGAGATAATTCACAAAAAATACAGGCAATCTGTAATATTTATTGATTTTAGCTAACTTAGTGATTTGCACAATTAGAATAACTGTGATATATGATGAAACTTGAGATGTTTTCACTGCTATCATAATTTACACTTTCAGCTTAAAACATTGCTGACAAGACTTAGGGACGCACAGGGATTCTTTTTCAAGCTTAAGAGCTTTTCTTTATTGCCAGAAGCTTCAGCTCAGAAAGTGAACTCCTGACTTGGGATTTGTCACCTCTGATTTTATTTCCGGGGTTTGCAACGTTGTTGATGCACACTTAAATGGTTGTTGTTTCACTGGACCCTTCCTGCTGAGGAGGAAGCAGAAACAGAATAGAGCTGGCTCTCTGTGCCTTCTGCCTGCATGGCTGTAGAGCAAGTGCAGGTAACAGAAGGAAAGTGATGTGGATCCCAGCTTCTACTGTTTGGTAGTTAGATCAACTGAGTAAAATAGCATTTCTTGTGAATGAAATTTGGTCTGAATGCCCAGGAAACCTTGTGGGAGGGCAGCCTATCAGGGAGGAGGATGGTGTGTTGAAGAAACAAACTACCACAATGGGAGCCTGGAAGCCAGAATGTGGAAGGTCCCCTGCCTGTGGCAGAGGGGTTAGAACGAGATAATCTCTAAGGCCCCTTCCAACCCCAAATATTCTGTGGTTCTAAGAGCCAGGCTTTGCATTCAGCTCAGCCTGCTGCAGTCGGGTGCACCAGTGATCCTTCCTCTCAAACCAGGAGCTGGGAAGCCAGCATGTGGCAGCATCTGTGTCTGCATCCTCAGCAGACTGCAGCCTCTGCTGGCATATCCCAGTGTAAGTATAGTTGGGTGAATGTCTGGAGCAATAGGAGCTCATGGAAGAGCTCATGGAAGAGCCCCAGCTGCAGTTCCTGTAGGGAGTGAGATGCCCAGGATACATGTTCCTAGCCAGTGTTTGCCCCTGTGGCTGTGGAAAGCCTCAGCCTGGCCTGTACATCTCTCACCTCTACTGTTGAAGGGAGTTTAGTGCTTGGGCACCTAACAAGTGAATTTCAGTCAGCAGCAGCTTCCTGAGTTAAAAACATAGTGTGATGTGAGTAGTAAGGGAGGGTCCAGTTTCTGACTCTTCTCCCAATTGCTCTCCTGGCTTTTAAGCCCAGAGATCAACTTACCTGAAGCATTTATGTCATAACAAGCAATATAAAGTCACCCAGGCTGGAAGCTATTCTCCGTGGGGTTTTTTCCCTCCTTTTTTCCCCCCCCAAGATCCTGGATGAATCAACAAAGAAATGACACTTTCATTGCATACTTATGAATGAGATTTAGTGGGATACAATCGAGTAATTTGAGTCACATTACAACTTAAAGTCCCTCTAAGCTGGTGGGAAAAGATTTTTAGATACTAGCTGTTTTTATGAGGAGAAAAAACCCCAAACAGTTCATTGCCAAGAAATTAGATGTGTTTAAATTATGCATTTATAATGTGTTATATTTTATTTCATTGTTAAAAATTCAGAACTGGCTGTGCATTTCCTTCCCTGTAAATTCATTCAATGTGTTTGAAGGTTACTGGTTTGTTTCTTGGAGTTTTATAGATTTATTGCATTTCTGAGGGGAGGGAAGTGTTGGTTTTGGCACAGATGCTAAGAATATTCTTGTTCTGAAAATGTGAAACAGTGTTCTAGTGCACTGAAAATCTGGCCTCTTTTATGTTGATACAGAGGAGGGTGTTGTGGTTTTCATGCCTTACACATTTTACCACCATGCATGATTCTCCTACTCTCATGAGCTGTTCAAGTGATTGATAAAAAAGGGAGAGTATTTGTATTAATAGTTAGTGCTAAAAATCCATACGAGGTTTAAAACAATTGCAGTAATTGCAGGGTAGTTCCTGTGCTTAAATTCTTGAAGGAAAGTTTTGGAAGGCTGGTCGGATTCTTATGAGAGGACACTAGTTTTGATTTTTTGGAAAAACAATGCTGTTGTTTATTCTTTCTTGAATATTGCTGCTTTTGACACATAGAAATAGGGTATGGAAGAAATAAGTGAGACATAATAGAGACTGACTGTGCAAGGGAATGAACAGTAAAGTAGACAACTAAGACTGTGGATAAAGCCAATTTCTTTAGAGCTGGACAAAGACCAAGCAGAAATAGTATTTATTTTAGTTGGAGGAGAAAGTAATAAGACTGTAGCAAAACAAGAACCAGCAAGAGAGAGATATTAACTACAAAGCATTGCAGAAATTACCTGACTGTCGCTCTGCTTGAAAAGCTTTTTGTTGGGCAGTCCTGTCATGTAACTGTATCCTGTTACAGAGAGAACATGATTCTTGAAAGAGGAAGAAAGTATGTGTTGGAAAAGCCTAGGGGAATTCTCAGAAACCTGAAACTGAAAAAACAAGAATCTTGGACACTTACAGCAACACCTCTCTCTTAACTCCCCCCTGCACTTCTTCTCCTGCTGATTTCATTTTCCCATTGCTACCGGGGGCAAGCGGGGCAGGAGAGGAGGAGAGCATATTTTAGCCAGATCCAACAAGATGAACAGTGTGTTTCTGAAACGTTTAATGCACCTGGAAACTCTGTAGCTTAGTTTGAAGTGCATATTAAAAAATGTGTTGAAGGGAAAATGGTATTTAATGTCACTACTGGATCTCTAGGATTAAGTATTTTTGAAGGAGAAAAAGAGGAAAAAAGAATGTACCTTTCTAGCTGGCATCCATGAATGATGAAAAAACTTTGAGAATACAGGTTTAGGCCACTAGAAAGTGTACAATAGTTAAGCATTATTTTCAGTACATTTTAAACCATTGACAAAAGCTTGGGACTTTGCAGGTTTCTCTAGTTAATAGGAGTAGCTGGACACAAAATTTGATGCCTATCATTTCACACTCTATCTATTGCATAGACCAGTTTTTAGTTTGGCAATGGCTGCAGTGGCTGCAGCTCAGCCCTGTTAAGGTACAAGCCTTTCCCAGCTGCTTCAGTGCAAAATCAGCAAGATCTGATAGCGCGTGAGAAAAAAGGCCACAGATAATCACCCTGGTGTGGTCAGGAAGGATTTGTGTCACCCAGCTCTGAAGTCTTCCATGAGTATTAATCAGGCCTGAGGATGGGTCTTGTGTGATAATTAAATATTGTTTTCCCCCTGTTGCTACAGATGGAACATGTCAGGCCTGGAAGTCACAGAGCATGGACGTAAGTGAGCACAAATGATTGAAGTCATGTCATGGATCTTTGTGGTTTTACCTTTCCACCAGCTGTCCTCAGAGATCTGTTTGTAGAGAAAACATCTCTCTCTCTCTCTTTCTGTAGCTCATCCTACATTGCTTTCAGGGCTTCCTAAGCCACAGAAGAGAAACATTGCAGGAAATACCACCAGAAGGTGAGATGAACCAAAAAACCAACAAAGCATTGCTATATAAAATCCTTTGTTAGGTGAGTTTGCTGTGATGAAGGAATCAGCTGAAGACAACTAGTGAATTATCCTACCACTGTTGTTGTTAATTCTTTCTTTAGTTTTTACAGGGGAGCAGGCTCCTCAGCCCCTTCCTGCCTGTGGTTTAGCAGATAACATCATTACACCCTGACAGTCCCTGGATGGGAATGCTACTGTTTAGCATATTTGGCAACCTGTTTTTTTAACCTGAGGGCCTGTATATAGCAGGAGGGCAGAACTGAGACCAGAGTCCTTATGTCAGCAGGGAGGTGTCTGGTGGCACAGATGAGTTTTTCTTAACCCCCTAAGAATTGATACATCCCCTGTATATATGGGCCCGGAGGTTTCTTTCTTTCAGTTTAGATTTTTTCTTGTTTGTGCAGTAAATTCCACATGAGACTGAGTGGAGAGAAAAGGAAGAACAAATGCAAAGCTGCTAATTAAATTAACCATTTCCTAAAAGCAAATAGCAACTTTAATCTCATTTAAAAAATACCAGTATGGAGCCTATTCTTTCTGGTTTAAGTTTACTTATATGTCCAGATGTCAATGCAGGGGAAATTTGCAAATGTAGAGAGGTTTATTTTGTCTTACTGTGTATATTTCCTTTATTTCCTTTAAATTCAGTCTTTGCACCTACCATTTTTGGCACCCTTTTTTTTTTTTAATTTATTTTTTAACATATGGAGTGGTTGCCAATTTTTGACACAAAAAAATGTCCTTCTTGTGGGGTGAAAAAAAAAGACTGTGTTTCAGGTGAGAGAGAAGAGAAGGAAACTGGGATAATGCTGAGATGGTGCAAGTGATGACGGTTCAAGGAGATGGGTAGTAAAATAGGAAGTCTTTTATGAGGACTTCCAGTAGCGCTCTTTACTCTGGCATCTTACTGCAAGGTTAGGTGAGAAAGGCAACATTAGTTTATCTCAATGCATTTATTGTTGGTATCATATTGATGGCTCTTTTTCTGACACATTGGCAGGAGTGTTTTTCTTCTAACCCAGAAATTATGAGTGAAGTCCCACTGAGTGATGCACATTTGTGTGGAGTCACATATACTCACCAAAGTTTTTAGCATCAGGCTAGGATTGACGTTATATTTTGCTGTAAATATCCTTAGCACAATTTTCAAGATAACTGACAATTTTTCAGAATATTTGTCATGTCCATTAAAATAGAGAAGCCAGAAGTCTGGTAGTAGCAATTGTTTGCGGTTGTAGGAAGGGTACATGAGAGAAGGTGAGAGATAGAGCAATGCTCCCCAGAGCTCCCCAGCGGTAGAATAAAGCAAGTTTAGGACCTGTAGTAGGTTAAAAGTCCCTTCAATAGCAGGGATTTGCTCTGGGCCTCCCCAGTTCTGAGTAGGTGCTATAAGTAAATTGGATCCTTCCATTTTGTGGATACACCCCTCATTTCCTCCATTGTTTCTGCATTTGCCTGAAAAAAAAGCCCCTTGCATTAAACTGCATGTCACTGAAATTAGTGATGAGAACTTTTCCTTGCACAAAAACCTACATGATGGTTTTTAGTTACAGTCCTTGCAGTATTTTCACCAACTACTTACCTGTTCCTACCAGCAGAGTTTTGTACTTATAAAAAGAACATCCAGATACACTCAGACAAGTACTATGACTTCATATTAAATTAAGATTACATTCTTTTCAACAGCTTGACCAAAGCACACCATGGGCCGTATTTTAGCACTGTACATTTAGCCCTGGCTTTATGCCCTGTCTTGTTTTAGTCGTGAAATTGGTGGGTTTATTAAAATATTACATGGAGTCAAAGGTCCTTTCTAAAAGCCAGCATGCAGGACCATGGATTCCAGAGTATTTAGTAATGAGGCATTTCCCTCTGCACAAATAACAAGATCCACTTCATATTTTGTGTTTGTGTTTTTCCTTGCTCAGTTGCCTCCCTGGGGAGCAGGTGCTGAGCCCAGAGTGCTGGCACTGCTGGGGAAGGGAACTGTGCCTCCCCATGACCTCCACACTCCAGCCAGGGGGCATTCCCAGCCTGTATGCTGGCCCTTTTACTGCATAAAATTGTGCAGTATTAGTGATAAACCATGGTATTCTTAGCACATGAGTAAATTAGGCAAATACAGTCTTTTGTCTTGCTCTGAGTGTGAAGAAAACGTGTGTGCCATAGTAATCCTTCCTTTTTTTTCTTGTTATTCATCACTTTTTTCTCCTTAACTTTTCTCAAAGCTAAACTCCTCACAAAATTCAATTATACTCTAAAAGTCTGTGTTGGCATGAACGATAATTAAAAGTCCACTCAAACCTTTGATTCCCACGTGGTTTTAAAGACAGAAGTTCAAAGTTAGCAGAGAAGCTGACTGAAGTGGGAAGGTGGTGTTGGTGGCAGAGCAGTTTGGATTGGAGGCTTTGAAGACACATCTGAAGGCTTTTCATCCTCCTCAGAGCAGGTGTAACCTGAAACAGGATCCTGTTTTCCCTGGAACCTCGACACAATCCATGGACCCTTTCCTTTAGTTGGCTGCTCCAGCATTGCTGAGCTGATTTTGCAAGGGTTGATTTACTGTGGGTCACTGGCTGGATGCTTGCCCAGGCTGCTCCTCCTCATGTGGACATCTGTCCAAAAACTAAAGGCAGCCTTTTAAATGCAAGGCTGCTTACAAGCCCTCTTGTATAGGCCATGTACGTGTTCACAAATATGAAACGAAAGTGTTCTGGTTTAAGTGAAAATACTTATGGAACTGTTTCTCAGTGACCACTGTTCATAAATGCATGAAATGCCATAACGTTTGTCAAAAAGCTTCTGAGTGGGATACATCTTGCATTTCTGTACTTTTCAGTTTAGTGTGTATATATATATATATATATATAAAGAGCCAGTTAACACTTGATTTAGTTTAATTTCATTCCTTCTAGAACAAGAAAATATTCAGTGAAGGTTAGTGGTGCTCTTCTAGCACCTTTTTTAAAACCCGAGTCAGACTGTACTGCTGTGCTTACCTGTATTCCTTGCATTCTTCATTTGTATTGATATACAGAAAATTTCCTACTAAATACAGGAATCTTCTGTTTTGCTTATTGTGGCTTTTATATATTCCATCACAATTCCAGACTTTTCCCTGATCTACCATAGCTCTTGTGAGCACAGCATGTGAAAGACAATGCTTGCCCACGGCAAGGAGTTGCGTGGTGTAATGCACCAGTCCCTTTTTGGGTCTCTCCTGGTGTTAAAATTACCACTCTCTCCCAAAGTTCAGCATCCAGCTAGGGTGAAAAATGAGTACAGGGTCTAAAAATGTTGAATATGTGTGCCAAGTACTTGAATGTTAGCAAGAGTGGGAGGAAGGTTTAAGCGAAATTGTAAACCTTTTTCAAAGCAAGCAAAATGACTGAACTCTTTATCATTTCTTTTCATTTTCAAAATGTCACTGCTCCTTGCTAAGCTCAAAAACGTTGCCATCATTTATTTGTAAGCTGCTTGAAGGTGCTCTTTTAAAGAGTAATTATTAACCTTTCTATTTCAAAACCTGTTCCTATACAAAGCATTTTTCACTGGAGGTGGAGTTACAAGGCAGTTTTTTTCAGTATGGCATAGAATTTTTCAGGAGGTATTTTCTGAGGGAGGTAAATTGCCAGGGATTGCAGGAAGGTGCTCTGTTCCTTCAGTTGAGATTGGAGCTCAACAGGTTTCAAACCACACAGTCAAAGTAACGCTGGGGAGTGACTGTGAAGACATTGTGCCTTGCAGAGGGGCTCAGGGACTCTGTTTGACTCCTGCTGGCCATTCCAGGGCTCCTGTGTTCCCTCTGTGCCCACTGGGCATGGGGAAAAGATCATCCATCACCTGTGCGACCTCTGCTTTCCTTTCCCTCCTTGGATCCCTGCAGTGATGTTATTTTGGGGGCTGCTGGGTGGGAAGAGCAGAGGTCCAAGCAAGCCCTGCCTGCCAGGATGGACTGCTCACCTCTGGACGAGCCCTCAGAGAGAGACCCTGTGGAAGTATCACCAGTGGAAACAGTGATTGCTCATTCCGTAGTAGAACACTTTGTCCATATGTTAACTAGGTGTCCATTGTTAGCTAAGCAGATAAATAGCCCTTTCTCTCCCTTGTTGGGTGCATCAGCTGCTGGGTGAGTTGCAGAAAGTCCAGGATGAGAAACAGTCGGTTCAGGCACAGTTTGCAAGCAGGAATTTCTGAAGTATTCCTGTGGGCTTTCCTAAAAAATGGCTCACTTTCCCAGGGACCAATGGAAATAGGCAAGCACTCTGTCACACGATGTTCCCTCTCTAGGAAAACATTTGGTAGTAGTTTAAAAAAGAAAGCTTTCTAGTGCTTAAATAATGCCAAAGATGAATTTGGTGAAGACTGATGCTGTACATACTTTATTTGCAAGGATTTGGAATTTCCAGTGCTGCTTGGAGTTGCTAGCAATAGGTCCAGGGCTTGCCAGTCATATTCAGGTTTTTTTGCACCAGCTCTTTTATTTTAATCAAGTTCTTATTATGGCACTCTTAAGCATGGCTAAATAGTAAAGCTTTTGTGCTCAATTCATCTGCATCAACAAGGTCATGGCACTTTTAATCATAAAGCTAAATCATAAAACTAAAGAAACCTGATAAGTGCGAGAACAGCTTCTGTTTCGCATGTTTTTTAAGTAATTCATGTCAGTGTTTTGTATTCTGGCTTGTAATTACTCAAGGGTCATGTATCCTGGTTTACCTCTAAATAAATAAGGAATAATAAAAATATTTTTTAGTGAAAGCTGCATTTTTAAAGGTTTAAAGACATTCTGTACAGTTGGAGTGACCTCTGCATTAATCTGGCTAAAATATCCTTGCTGTCTGTATTGGGTTTTCTACAAAGTAAATAAATCAATATATTATCTGATTTACAATCAGCCTGAATGCATCTTAATGGTAATTGGAAGACTTAAAATGTTTCACTGGGCTATGATGACTGCTAACTCCTAATTCCACTTAGAAAAATGAATGGTTTTCCTGCACAGCAATGTATTGATGCATGCTGGAATAACTGGGTGGGCTCAGGTGCCCCTGATAGGCAAACAGACATTTCCTCTGGTGCCCTTTGAAACTCTGTGTGCTGGAGCTAAGTACTGAATGAATATTGTTAGGCCATGTGGTTGTACAGTGCTGGAATGCACTGGTGGGGAAGAGATGGGATCTGGTATTTTTTTTATGTTGGTCCTTGCTTTCTGGCTCAAGGGATACTCCTCCAACTCCAGCTAAAGAAGTTCAGTTTAAACTGTCACATAAAAGTTGAAGTTGGCGTTTTGTTTTAGTCAACAGACAGCAAAGATATATTTTATGATTGCTTAAAATGCCAATGTCTGAATGAGAAAGTTAGAAAGGGACATGCTGCAAACAGACTCATAGGGGTTTGTGCATAGCTAATTTTTTTTTTTTTTTAATACAACAGCTGAGCAGGTGTGAATAAAACCAGAAATCCTCTGTTCAAGCTACTGTCTTTCATTTTATACTGGGAGCCGAAACAAGAGTGGTCTTTCTGGTGTTTGTCCATACTGCTCTTTAAAGAAAGAGGTTCTGATCTACGGCCAGCCCTCCTTAAGCACCATGATAATGCCGTCATTCATTATTAACAGAAAGCAGAGGAGAAAAGTAGAGGCCTGAAATACATCAGGAACAAGCAAGTGGGGAAATGAAGGTATTAATTATGTATCTGCCATGTTGATGATGCTCTTACAGAGTAGATATTTTCCCCTAAGGGAAGAATCTGCTGGGAGAGCAAAGCGTATTCTCAGTGCCTTCTCTGACAGCAAGATGACATCTCCCCAGCTGAAGCTTCAGCAAAGCCCTTTCTTTAGCCCTTTTCCCTCCCAGGAGTACTTGATGCTCTGGTTAGTCCTGGGCTGGTGGCTGGATCTGAAAGGAGAGTGCTGCTGGCTCTCCCCCAGGGAAGTGGGATCCTGGTTTCCAGCCCTACCTCCACAAGAGACAAGCACCTGCGTGTGCTATGAACGGGGCAGGCTCCAGCCCAACATCCCAGTGCAATGAGCTGAAGGGCAGCAGCTTTCTCATTTGTAATTTGTTCCAACTGAAGGGGTTTTTTTATTATTATTACCAACACCTCATTTTCATAAACATTGATTCCATGGAAAGACTGAAGTAAAAAAATATGTGTGAATACACCCTCAAACCTTCATGAAGATGGTACCACAATTCCATTGGGTTTTACTATAGTGATTTACAGTGCCATCACCTTGCTTGATGGAATTACTGTTTCTTGATTGTGTAGGAAAGGGACCATACTGATTTTTAAAGTTGAACTGAATCCCATCACAGTTTCACAGACTTGTTCTTTGACATGAACATGCCCCTGAGTGTCCAAGTTTCAGCTGGCAAAAGAAGGGCAGCTAGACTCACAAATACATCAGCTTGTGCCTGATTTTCCCCACCTTGGTCCTAGTAAAGAACAAGTTACAGGGAATAAAACAGCTGTTTGCTGTGTGGCTGGGGATGAGGAGGGTAATGAAACATGATGCAGAATAGAAGTCAGCTGCAACTTGGCAACTCCCTTTTCCTCATAGCAAAGAAGATGACTTAGACTGTATTAAGAACTATGATATTATACATACAGAATGATATGAATGATTTTTACAGGTTGTGGTCTTAGAGTTGGCAAATTGGTATTTTGACTAAGAAGGCTGTGTTTCATCTAGCAACCTCGGAAGGTTGTTCTGAGTATTTTGGAGTTTTACTATTATTGTTTATTCAAGCTGGTATCTAGCAACAAAGACGAGAATTTTAAAGGCAGCTGAAAACTCAATTTAAAAATAAACACAGTTCTCTCTACAAAGCCAGCAGAGCTAAAAGGCTGTACAAATATTTGCAGCGACAGCAACAATCAGAAATTTGCTGGTTGGGTTTAAAAGTGTTCTTGACCTCCCTGGCAGGGTTCTGAGGCCAAGGTCACAGAAAGAGACTATTTGCTTTGAGGCTGAGTTGCACACATTTGGACAAGTGCAATATGCTGTTTCCTGTAATAGAAAAAAAGGTGTTGAAGTGGTGCCAGTATAGAGGAAAATGTCGCTCTTTAAAGGCAGCACAATGAGCTCCGGGCTGTCCTGTCCCAGGCATTTAATGGCATGACTGATCAAATTGCTCCTAAGGTTTTAGGTATGTAAATGTTCTGTTATTCACAGATCAGGAACTCCTTGTCATAGTACTTAGGAGTGGGGAAGCATTGGGATGGGATCCTTCCCCACCTTCCCTTGCCTCAGCAGGTGCTGCTGCTGCTAAAACCAGCCATCCAGGGCCTGCTGGCCTGTTTGGGGCAGATGGAGAGTGAATTGCTGCTAGCTGGGGAGGTGGAAATCAGGGCCAAAGGCTTCCCTGTGACTCTCCTCACCCAGTTTTATCTCAGTATCGGTATAACACACCTATTAACTACTGCAAAGGTGGTTGGTTTTAATTCCTCTTTATCACCACACAGGAGAAGGGCCACAGGTGCTTCAGTTTGTTTTCACACTTCTAGCCAGCATCTTCTGGGGAGATTTACAACTTGCCTGTAGCTAAAATCATCTGTTGTAAATTTATTACAGGTATTTTTCTCCCCCATATTAAGGCTATGCCAAGAAAAGTCGGTAAAGAAGGATTTCCAGTTTTGTAGTTCTGGTTTTCAGATGTGATGCTTTAAAATATCAATACAGAATTTAATAAGATATGTAACTGCAGCTTACTTTTAGGTGAAATTACAAAATCATCAAAAAAAATATGTAAACTGTAAATAGAAATATATACCACTGTACTCCAAGGAGATTTATCCCTTAATATTCAGACACAAGAAGCATAAATTTTCAATTAGCAGCTCAGTTGCTCAAAGTAGTTTGGTTGCTGTTTGATGTACACTGCTTTTAGTTGTTTTTTCTGTCCTCCCACATCTGTTACTGTGCCTGGATTCCCCCCCCCCCCCCCCTTTTTGTGGAGGAGTTGCTTTGACCTTTGATAGGATGTTTCATATATCTGGAAAATGTAACTGTCTGGAAACTTTCCTTTTGCTGATTTTTTCTGAAGTATTGAAGTTGAGGATAAAAGAATAAGCAGCCTATGATCCCTTTCCTTCTGGTTGGAGCTGGCTGTGTCCAGGGTGAAAGAGGAGGTAGCAAGAAGATTTTCTGCTAGATTGCTTTCAAACCTGTATAAGAGGATGGCTGAGCATTTGCTTGTTCCTTCTTCAGGAAGCTGGAAGTGTGGAAGTTAAACATTTTATTGAAGAGGAGGAAGAAATTGTGTAGCTGTTTCAATAAGGACTGCATGTTGCCAAAATGTAAATAATTAATTTACAAACACGTTTGTGGGCATATTGCAAGCGTAGGTCAGATCTTTTTTTTTTTTTTTTCCCAGACCTTAAGAGAATCCCTGATGTGTTTTGACACAAGAAACAGTTGAGAAGAGAGGTGGTGTGATTGTAGGGGTCTAACTGCAGTGCTCAGTGTGCTGTAGAACACACCCAGCTCAGCTGACAGTGTAGATGGAGCAGATGAGCTCCGAACCATGAGGTTCCTGCATGGGAAGTGTAATTCAGTGAGACTGGGGAGTCCAGACTTGGCTTTGTTGCCTTTGGTGTTTCTAGTGTCTCTGCAGAGAAGAGAAGTCCTACTATCATAACTTCACTCTTTTTTTTCTGTAGAGTTAAGCCGTGGGAGTGAAAACTATATTGTGAAGTAGCGCTGAAGCTGGATGTTGCAAGTGTGTTGTCTGCATTTGGGATGCACTACCAAGAGATAATTTGTGGTAATGATGGCCTGTAACCTAACAAACCAACCAACAGCACTTAAGTTGAGGTGGTTATTGTGACCAGAAAAAAAAAAAGCAACATTTTTTTGCACTTTTCCCCAGTGATGCAGCAAGCACATGTCAAGCCCTAAAGTTAATCCTGTTGTATGTCCTATTTCTTGTGTAATTAATAGGAAGCCCAGGTCAGGTCCCCTGCTTGCTTGCTGGGGATCAGTGTCTTGTAGGATTAGGGCATTCTACCTAAGAGACAGAGAGCTAAATAAGCTTTTCCAGGCCTTCAGCCCAGGTGTACAGCTAAGAAAGCTAGAACTAGAATAGATACACAATTGTTTGTAACTTTGGTCATACTCCTTTTCTGCACACTGCAGAAGAGAACAGTGTGGCTGAGCATCCCCCTGAGCCACATAGCTCTTTGAAACGTGGAGCCCTGAGCATCCATGCTATCACTTTCAGGGGAGCACAGGCTTCCCTCTCTTCCTTTGAAGTACCTGTGTAGCAGCACCTGTGCTTTTTGCAGAGCTTAGGTAGAGGCTCATCACAGGCAGAACAGAATGTGGTCTTTTGAGCTGAATTTTCCTCTCTTGCTGTGTTTGACTTTCTGCAGCAAGGTAACATTTTGCTTGTGGAAGCAGTGGGGGTTGCAGGGTTCAGACTTGAAGCCCTTTCGGGACTTTGGCACTGCCGATCCAAGTATGATTCCAACAACCCCAAAGGCATTTGTGTGCGTATCCTTGTAGAAACCTGGAGGTCTTCAGGCTGTCATCTCCATTCCTGCTGTGGTTATCCTAGGAGGATTCCCTCTGGCTCTTCCAGGGCAGCAGCCAGCATCCCTATGAAGTAGCTACTACCCAGCCTGTTTAGCTCATTGCCAGCAGGAGGTCCAGTTAACATTTGGCAATATTGGCAGTTCCATATGGAAACTACCACTCTGCCACCCACATTTGAACTTCAGCTTTTTCTTTTCATTTAATTAAAACACAATCAAGTCAATTAGCTCATGACAGAGTTTCTCCAAAGCTAAGCTCCATATGTATGGCAAGGCAAAAGCGTGCAGATGCCAATTCATTGTGCTGCCTGGAGGAAGATTATATCTCTCCCATTTACCAGTTTATCCACCATGGATCAGCTGTATTTTTTTCCCTTCCATGTAGATTAAAAAAAACCAACAACAACAAAAAACCAAACCAAAACAAAAACACACACAAAACAAAAATGTGAGAAAGAAAAAGAAATTTTCATCTGGTTCAGGTCAGGAAAAACAATAATAATTTGAGATATGTCTTGAAAATGACATTCATAGTGTCAGAATGACTTCTGATTTTTAATGACTATGTCAAACCTTTTATTATGCAGTGCATTGAAGTTTGCCAGTAAGCTCAAGGACTAAGCAGCTTATACTCTATAGCAACTTGATGACTTACTGCTAATTGGGGATAATAGGCAGCTGCAAAAACATGTTCATTTTGCTGGCATAAAAACCATGATTTCCAACTCTGTGCCCTCTGGCAAGGCAGTATAGAAAATCATACTGTTGTGAGAAGAGGTTTTGAGGTCTCAATAAACCAAGATGACTTTTGCAGCACATCCCTTCGAGGCAACAGGGTACAGTGAGAGGAAGAGAAGAAAAAAATAACTGTACTAGCTAACTGGTAGTTAATAAGCACAGAAATTGTATCAAAAATCTACATGTAAAGTAACTCTGAACTGGGGCCAAGGCACCTTGTGCTGTATTTCTCCATTCATGGTTAGGCAATACCCTGAGTCACCTGTATTCTGACAGGATGAAAAGATTTTCCTTATGTGCTTTAAGAGTGATGTGGTGATACCATGGCAATTCTGCAAAAGAACTATTGCTAGTGAAAGTATTAGGCACCAGTGCTACCTTAGTGCCTTGATATCAGTGGGGCACTTGATTGTGTGCTTTTTTCCCTCTTGGTTATGTTGTCCAACAATAGGAGGAGGACTTTTCCTTTGTCTTGCCACTCTTAACCTTGCTATATGACAAAGATCCAGAGCAGAGTTGCAGTACAGGTGGGTGAGCCTTGGTTCATGTGGGATTGGACGAGGGATTGCAGCATGAAAGGTGCGGCATGGTGGGGAAAGACGAGATCTTGATGTTCTGCTGGTACCGTCTTGTACTTAACAGCCTTGATGTGAGAAAGAATCCCTTAAATGTATACCAGTAGTCCAGCAGGATTGGATTAGATCAGTTGTGTAGAAAGGTGCTGGTGAGAGGAGTGCAGGTTAGGTTCTTCTGCTGGCTTTTCATTTTTACTGCCGAGAGAAAAAATACACAGAACAAAAAAAAATACAGAATGTCTAATGTCATAAATACAGTCTTCTTTTGGTCATGAATTTCTTTAAGTCAAAGTTTTTGAAAAATGGTCTTGCTGCATTCCAGATCACAAGGCCTGGAACCAGCAGAAACACACTGTTTACTTCACAGGGATTGATATTAGACTTGCTTGAAATGATCTGGTGGGTTCTTCTTCTGTTGCATTCTGCTCTTATAAAGTTAGTTGTAAGTTCTTATCTGAAGAAAGTCTTAGCATGTGCCAGTGCTGACGTCTTAGTGTTGAAGTGTACCATGCCCTGGGAAAACTGTGATGATTTCACATGCCTGCCTCAGCCACACAGCATCTCTGGAGATCCTTCACAGCAGTCAAGTGTTTCCTCAGCAGCTACAGAGATGAGTGCTGCTTATTGCAAGTAGCCTCCCTGGGATAAGACATGTTCAGGCATCTCTAAGCATTTGTAGGAAGGTCACAGTCATCCACAGACTGATCTAATCTTCTCTGGCTGCCCACAAGCTTGAGGAGAGGCTGTCCTTTTGGTACATTTCATCTAATTGACAGCCCATGTGGCATGGTTTGGCTTTGCAGTGTCTCTGCTAGCTTTGTTGTTTGCGTCTAGCAGCAAGATCTTGTCCTGTGACATCCACAGTGCAGGATTCATATCCTCACTTCTTGTTCTTCTTGTGCACCTGACTGATCCTGCAGCTGGAAAATCTTTGTCTAGGGAAAGGACTGGAATATGGTCATGTAAACTAGGCAGGTGCTATAGCCAGAATTCCTAGTGTCAAACTTATTAATAATGTTTATTGAAGGCAATGAAGTGACTCAGTGGCTTTTTGAAGATGGTGGGAAGAAGGTAGAATTTCAAGACACTATATATACAAATAAAAGACTACTACAAGTCAGCAAACTCCTCTAAACCTCGGAAAACTAAGATATTTCTTTTCCCCACAGTGAGTATGTATAATGTTTATAATGATTAATAGAAGTTAGATAAGTTCTCTGAGATGAAAACCACACCACTTTGTTCTTAAGTAGTGTGCATCTGAAGCATCAGTTTCCTGTGGAGTGTTTCAAACAAGAGGGGTAATAACTTTTGTAAAGATCTTTCCATAAATGCTCTGAAATGTCATTGCTGAAATTGTGGGGGTTTTTTCTAAATAGTTTATAAATTGATAAAATGTAGCTGTTAGCTTTTGAATATATATGTATACACATAATATATGTGCTTTTGAATATAATTAAGTTCTTTTTTCTAGACACATTAGTTTATCTTAGATTATTTCTAAAGTTAGTCTGTGTTATCTGGCTATGCTTATTCCTTCTTTTCAAATGTATATTTCAAATGAGGGGATTGGTACAAAGTCCATGGAATAGTAAATTCTCAGTTTTGAACACTTGTTGGATTCATGAGATAAATCAACTCCTTGCCTTCTGTTGTCAGAAGGAATTAATGTTGACATCTGTTTTCAAAAGTTTCTGTCTTCCTGAATAGAATTATTGGCCATGAATTTCATGTATTTGCTCAGTTTGAAGTAGACAGATTTCTGTAGTTAGGAGGAATATCATTATTTTGGAGTTACCAGTTTTCAGCTGAGGGCAGAACAGGGACTGATGCAAGTTTATATTTCTCTGTAGGGAGATATTGGAGCCCTAATCCTCCTCCATTTCTGCTGGTAGGCACAGAATGAAAAAATCTAGATGCAGTTTTTGTGAAAGTGGTCTCCTGGAATAGGCTGTACTCCATGACTCAGGAGGACTTGAAAGGATCAGCGTTCTAGTGCTCCTAAGACCATGCTGTCTATCATCAGGATGCAGGCTCTTCACACCAGTAGCCCAGCCTTTCTGAGCCACTGGAGAGAAGAGTGTAGGTTTTGTCCTGCTGCCTCTAGGGTGGGTAACCTCTCACTCCACTGAGCTGGTATCTCACTGCTTCTGCCAATGGAATAATGCCTGGCTCCTGTCCCAGGACAGAATTCTACAGCAAACAGATCCTGGTCTCTTTTCTTCATGACTTCACTTCTGAATACTTGGATTTACTAGTGCTGATTTCACAGGGAAACCATGTGTTTCCACATCCCTCAGCACCATGGGAATCTTGACTGAGAGGGACTCAGGAGGTTACTTGGAGTAGGACTGTTCCTGACAGTAGGTGGGCTCAGCTTTGGAGAGCTCCCAGAAGGAGCTTTGGAGGTTTGAGTTTTCAAACCCTCCCAGGACCTGTTCCAGTGCTGCACTACCCAGCTCCTGATGATGTTTTCCTTACCTCTTACCTGGCTTTTCCTGGCTGCAAACTGTGGCCCTCATCCCTTCTTATGCTAGCTGGAATTGCAAAGATAAATTTTTCTCTCTTGTCTTTGTACATACACTCCAAATAACTGTAATTCTCATTTAGCTCCACAGTTTCCAGCAGAGGCTTCTGTATTCCATAGGGGACTGCACTCCACAGGCAATGCCTGTAAACCTGGACAAAAGTGCAATCCCTAATTTCAGGAAAGGCACCTGTGCAGCGCTCCTTGTGCTGCCCTGTCCCTTTCTGCAGAGCTGCTCACTGCCTTTGGTGATCTTCTCATCCCCCACCTCCCACCTGGCTTCTCAGAGTGTGTTGGGGGATAGCTGCTTCATTTTAAGGCAGTCTCATTTTAAATCTCTCTAGGCTTCGCTTTGTTCTCCAGGGCACACAGGTGAGGAAGTTTATCACTAGTTTTAACTTTATAGACTTCAGTGAAGTTATACAATGAATCTTTCTTCCCAGTAGTTTATTTCAAAACATTGGAAATAAAGTTTCTTGGACTCTGTTTGCATTACATCAGCTTTCTTACAGAAAAGATTTTTTTTTTTTTTTTTAGCGTCCTGGATCAATCTAAAGCCTAGGACAAATATAGGAGTCATTAAATGCCATTTGTCTGAGAAACAGAATAATAAGATTGCGCCATGATGTTATGTAGCTGAATATGTATCTTTTTAGCAGCTAGGACACAGGACCAGGATTCAGGAAGTTATTTGGCAAACATAAAATTAAGCACTTAACAATTCTGTGCCTCATATTTTCCATCTGTAAAATGGGGACATTGATATTTCTTTCTTTGAATAGCATTTCTGATTTAATGATCTATGATTATCATTTCTGCTGTTCAGAGTGGCATCAGCTCTGTTCTGAATTGGTTATAATTAGGATGTTTAGATGAATGAAAGCAATTACAGCATCTATATGCCACAAACAGTTAAGCCCATGATTAATTTTGTGTCTCTAAGTAAGGGCAGTTACTTCATTGCTCACAGGAGTAAAATTCAGCACATTGGAAGTGTTTTCAGGACTACAAATGGAAGGCTTTAAGAAACCTTCATTCTTAAATAGAAATAAATAACAGTAGATTTTTCAGGGTAGTTTATTTTAACTGTATGCTACAGCACGTTGTGGGATGAGTCTTAATTTGGTTCACAAAACTCAAAGTGTGGCCACTGATGCTAAGTATTGGCTTTCTTGTCATTCAATATGTTTTTGCAGTAAAGAAATCCTTCTTTAAGTTTTGGCTCCAGTTCAAAAGCTTATTGTTAAATATGCTTTGTTAATAAGAAGCCTGACTCATGGCCAGCTGTGCTGGGAAGGACTGATTACCAGGGATATCAAACAGACCTGTTCCCATTCCACTGCTGGAACAGTTATCTTCAGAGTTTGTTTAAGAAAGAATTCATTTTACTCCAAAGAAACAGTTTACGTTTTCACATTGCAAGGGTTTTGTTTTCTGTGTGATGTTAGCTAGTTATTCAGCTTTACCAAGGATTGGGAAAATGTCACTCAAACATATGTTGAAAGAAATTCTCCTGTAGTGATAGAAAACCACCAAACTGTGCAAATATGACAGATGAGCATCACGAGAAGAAAGTTTTGGACAGCTGCAGTCAAGGTGCTGAGAAGCAGTGAAGGCCAGGGCTGTCTTCTGGAACAGGAAAAATCCCTGTTGATGCACATACAACCTGTTGAAATCTGGTAGTGGAGGAGTTTAGCTGTTGGGTACTATTTTGTTTTCCATCCTTCAGTTATTTTTATTTCTTTTCTTTATACAGTTGATGGTTTGGACAAGGCTTCAATTGCTAACTCAGATGGACCAGCCCCAGGATCCCAGACTCCCCCCTTCAAGAGGAAGGGCAAACTCTCCAACATTGGCAAAATCTTTAAACCTTGGAAATGGCGGAAGAAGAAGACCAGTGAAAAATTCAGAGAAACATCAGCGGGTATGTCTGTAGCCCTTCGGTGGCAAATAGTAGAAAACACTGTGATGGTTTTGCAGGGCAACATTTGAAAAGCTCTTTGAACTTGTTAGATGGCAGGGATTATTTAGGCATGGTATTTGACATACAGAAAAACAGTTTGATCCTTGGCAAGGAAAAACCAAACCTTGTTCAGCTTCTGTCTTGAACCTAAAATACGCAGCTGATTTGTTTACTGTACATGTCTTCAAACATATTGGAAGATCTCCCTGTCCTCCTGGTAGTCAGTGACTTGAATTATGAAACAAACCTTGCCTTCATGGGGACAGAAGTTTGGGGGAGAAGCAGATGCAGCCATGCCCAGCAGAAGAATGAGGATCAGCTCTGCAACCCCTGCCTTTATAGAGGCTGCTCTGCCCCTTCACTTCCCCAGTGACAAGGCTGGAAGGATGGTCTGAAATCAAATGCTGCAATTGAATTATATTCTGTCTGAAAAAGAGGGATATTGGCTGGGATTTAGTTAGCCAAACATAGTTGTTTGGGGCCTCCTGAGATGCTCTGAGGTGTCCTGGCTGCTCTCCCAGAAGGTTTGATATCATATTTGTCCTCCCTGTGCAGACAGCTCCAAAACCCTGGGGCTTCTGAAATGGCTGTAGACATCCATGTTTAGAAAACTGAATGCCACCCTGCATATGTGTGTGTGTGCCTTTGTGTCACTGCTCTAGCCAAACTTTCTCTACAAAAATCTCAAACTTCTGGTTTGGGATTCAAATATTTGATGTTGTGGTTTCCTAAACTTGAGTCTAAATTAGCGTCCAGTGAGCTTCTGTGAGCTCTTTGGATTCATTGCCACAGTGCAAGCCCTCTGTATACTGTCTTCCAAGGCTGTAGGCAATAAAACCAACTCTAGTCTCCTAAAGTGTTTTCAGTTGGCTCCCCTGAACTCTTAGAAGCACACTGCTTGACATTTTAAACCCATACCAACCCCTGACAGCTACAGCAAGGAGCTCCATGGTTTGACAGTGAAACTTCTAAAACAAACTTTATTTACACAAAAAAGAAAAGCCATTTTCTCTGGTGTCTTCATCACTCCAGATGCCAGCTGAAGTTTTGAACAGATTTCTGAGATCATCAAATCTTTCTTTCTCTCCATTTCCCTTTTTTTTTTTTTTTTTATTTTCCCACATACCCTGCAACAAAACCCCCAAAACCCCAAGTACAACAATTTCTTCTACTACTGCAATCAAAAAAAAATCCCCTCAGTGTGATATCTCCTTTATTGCTTCCCTTTCTCCTTTATTGTTTCCTTCAGCTTTCCCAGTGCTTTTATCATATTGCTAAAGCCAAGTTATTTCTAGTTAATGACTCCTGAATGTTCTGGAGCTTCTCCTGGACAGGTATGTGATTTTATATGCAACAAATTCTTCAGAGTAATGACCATTCATAAGCTGTGTATACAGAAATTCCCTAAACTTTCACAATGTATTAGCATGTGTTAAATTATTGTGCCATTAAATAATAATGCATGTATAATTTTTCAACTATTTTTTTAAAAATTAGTATCTGGTAAGTTTGTGTAAAGGTTAGTATTTTTTATGTTGTATTGTCTTTCTTCCGAGGGCCTGAATCCAGTCTTGTGAGCATGATGCATCAATTCTTATAATACCAAGGCAAAGCATGTGTTCATATTTCTTTTACAAAAGCAGGAAATGAAGCACAAAGAAATTAAGGTCAACATTTTCAAAAGTGCCTCCTTACATACTCACTTCTACTTAATTTGCTGGTCTTGTTCATGATGTTGTGGTCCCTCAAGACACTGATTTGCTTTTAAACTGTGCATGGGATCACTTATGTTTGTGTATGTGCTTCATGTGAGGCTGGGACTTGAACTGAGAAGTAGTTTGAATTGCATTCATCCTGCCTTAGATGGTAATTTCAGGGATGAATAAAAATAGTATTCCCTGTATTTTTTGAGGAAATAGACCCAGGACCAATGGAGACTGAGAAGATGCATTTATGTAGCAACTTGCCCCTTGTTGCTTGCTTGGTGACATGGCAGAAGAAACTTGCTTATCTAACTTGAGAAGGAAATGGCAAGACATCCATTCAAAATAAAAATCCTACAGGATATCCTCTTCCTCACACTACTCAATCAGAGGTGTATTTACATTACCAAGTGGGGGCTGTGTGTGTGCCTGGCTCTTACATGCAGGAAGCCCATTTCCTGGCCTGGACCATGGGAGAGAGCAGGATGACCCTCATTTGTTGCCAGTTCTCTTAACAGGGCTTCAGCGTGGTAAATCCACATGCAGCTGAATAAAGGGTTTTTTCTAAGATTCAGAATGTGGGCTATTGGAAGGAACTCTCAGTATTTTCTCAGGGTTTTCAGTAGGTTTTTTGAAATAGGTTCTTGCTATGGTCTTGCCAGGACATGTACCATGGAGCACTTTTTGTCTTAGGAGCAACTGGAAGATGTTTATAAAGAGCAAATACCACAAACATCAAAAAAGGAAGGAGGTTTAGATGTTAGATGTTAATATCTGTGCCAATGTGGGAATCATAGCTGGAATTTTTCCCTTTAGCAATGTATTTTCCATGCTCTATCTCAGAAAGTCTGTTCTTTCGGCACTGGCTGTATGCTTTTTGCCTAGAGGGCTTTCAAAATCAAGGAAAAATAAACATTAAAAGTAATCATCTCAAGGGTTTCTCTCCTCTGCAATGTTTTGCTGCAAAGGGGAAGGCAGCAGTTTGTGTCTTGGCACAAAGTAGATGCCACTTCAAAGTTTCATTGCAAAAGTATATACAGAGAGGGATCAGAAGGCAATTTTAGCTCTTACTAGGTCAGAGAAAAATTAATAATCTGAATTCTCTCAAGCTTCTCTTAGAAGAACAAAACTAAATACTGGAGAAAATCCAGAATCTCACAGCACTCTTAGAGTCAAAGAATGGGTTTTAAGTCTGCCTGAGATTTGCAGCTGCTGACCATCACTAAGCAGTCTTTTTTGAGGGTGTGAGGAAGGGGGGAGAGAGAGAAGCTGCTTTTTTGAGGTAAGCACTTCCCATTAGTGGTGTTACTGTTATTTGCATGGGACAAAAACCCAAGTGCTTGTGAAGGGGAGTAAGATTTACTAGAGTAAATGAGGGCTGCATACGATAAAATTACATCCTTTCTGATGGTTACACCTGAAGTCAGGGCAAGCTCTGCTTCTGACTGCAGCAGGGGAAGGATTTTGACCTGGGGTTTTCTGATTCTTCTGGAGCATGAGACAAGACTGCCTGCCTGCCTCACCTCAGCCTTCTTCAGTAGGCAAGGACTCATAACCACATTACCACTCATTACCCTCATAGTAAGGACTGATCTCTTTGTAATCAATCTCAATATATACATGGACATAGATGGAGAAATTGTTCTTTCCATTTTATTATTGCTTAAAGTTATAAACAGTATGTTGGTGTTCGTGTTGAAATTTTATATATATATTCACACCTTTATATATACATTTATGCATCTACATATCATACATATGACAGAAATGTTGAGAGAGATATATATTCACATAGATAGGTATATATACATTCTTAAATACACATATTGCAAAAAAGATTTGTACTGATAATGTCAGCTGGTCACTCAGCCTATTTGCACAGTTTTAAGAGTCTCAAATCAGTCTGCTGAGCTAATTACTTTTGACTACTGTTATGTTTCAGTAAGTTCTCCTAAAATGATAGAGTAACAAAGTCAAGCATTCAGAAGTCAGGAAATGGTTGAATGATGGTGCTGGGTGCCAGGATGGTACAAAATATTTGACTGTGTAAATGTGAAATATATTGCATAATCTAAAGTCTGCAATAAACCATAAATCATTATGATGAGTCCACATTGACTAAACAGCACCCAGTATAAGTTCCTAAGTTGACAGGCTGCTCATTCCTCTTATACAAGGGGACATATTTTTGCCACTTTGATTCAAATTAAGATTCTGCCTTTTTCTTTGTAGGAATTAAAATTATGATACTAGCTTGCTTTTTTAATGTTCTTTCCATGGACCAAATAATGTTTAAAATAAATTATCTTTCCAAGCTGAATTAATTGAGCTTAATCAGTTTAAATAAAAACACCAATCATGGCTAACATTTTAGAAGATGGAGGACTGGGACTTAAGCTTCTTATCTGTTCACAAATTTTCTAATATGTGAAATGGAGATAGTTACGTCTCAGGATTGTTATGAAACCTGTGTAATTTATGAAATGCTTTGAGGTTTTTTAGTTGAAGTGTAAGGGATTCATGCCTTTTAATGAAAATTGGCATTTCCCATAATAATTAATTCAATACAGTTGTTAATTCAGTGTTGTAGAACTGAAAAAAATACATCATCCTGGAAACTAGAGAGAGGCATTGATGGAGGAATGTCTCATTCAATGTTCTTAAGCTTGATGGAAAAAGCATTCATGTTTTCAAGTGGCATTGAATTGCCCCACAGATAAGTAAGAGAGCATCTCATTTCACTGTCCCCAAGAAAACAGATGTAAAAAGGAAGCAGAGAGAAAAAAAGAGTAGGAATTAAAAAATATTTGTAATGCTGAAATAATAATAAAACAGTATTTATAGTGCCAGCAACAAAACAAGGATAAAGTACGTGCGTAAAGTCTTCATCCTTCAGGGCTGTGTCAGAGGAGATTTCACCCTGCTTGTGAATGCATCTGCCCTCTAGAAAGACCAAGACCCTCCATCCATGCCTGCCCACATAGTCTTCTGTCTTCATGACCCCCATCTCTTTTAAAACAGTCTTTGTGGGACTGCTTCCCTACATGAAAAACTCTTTGCAAGCCCAGGGTGTGGTCCTGTGCCAATGTGACACACAGTTGCAAGGCACATGCTTTAAAAAATACAGGGGAGAAACTGGAAGAGCTTGTGAGTAATTTAGGTGCGGGACCCAAGGCAGCCTAACTTGACCAGAGTTCAGGCTACCACTCTCCCCAAGAAGGCTGGCCGGTAGTGAGAGTCTGCAGCCACACTCATGGGCTCCTTTATGCTGTCAAATGTGACTTGAATGCTGCAGAGGTTTGACCTTTAATGGACAGATCCCTCAAAGTACCTGAGTATGTAGACACAGACTTAATGGCAGCTTACATGTTCTTGAGCCAGTAATGCTTGATTTGTGACTCTTGATCTCACAGGCATGAGTAGCTGGAACTGGACTGGTCAAAATATTTACTCCCTCCAGCTCTTCTGCCAGGAGTTGGTGCTATTTTGATGGGGAAATGTATCCTGTGTTGAGGAGTTGCTGAATCCCTGCACTTTGCAGTGTGAGAAATAAAAATAAACCTGTACTGCAAATTCGGGAAGTGCAGAATTTGAGGGATTTTTTACGAGAGCATGTAGCAATAGAACAAGGGGGGATGGCTTTAAACTGGAAAAGGGCAGGTTTAGATAAGATGTTAGGAAGAAATTCTTTACTTTAAGGGTGGTAAGGCTCTGAACACGTGGCCCAGAGTTGTTGTGGATACCCCATTGCTGTAAGCATTCAAGACCAGGTTGGATGGGTGTTTGAGCAACCTGGGTTAGTGGAAGGTGTCCCTGCCCATGGCAGAGGGGTTGGAATGAGATGGTTTGAGGTCCCTTCTAGCTGAAATCCAAATTCTGTCATTCTGTTAAACCATCCCTTCCCTGATGAAGAAGGGGAGTGGGAATCTGTAAGCAGTGATGCCTTCAGGCACCTGAGATGACCCAGTCTGGTTGTGTCAGCAGCTGAGTACCTGCTGCTGGGAAAGGTGTTTTGCTCTGCATGAAGGGCAGCTTTCTCAGAAGAGTAAAACTGCCTCTCTCCTGCCTTCACAGGACCCTGTCCCTTCACTGTATGGCTGAGGCACTCCAACTGGGCTGGCATAAGTAAGATTAAACACTGCAAGAGCTATTATCACTCTGCATACAGCAATTAGACTGACCCTAGAGAGTGTTTGAATTAGTTGATGAGACAAATAGCCCTATCCCATAGCATTAATAGGATGAAGTCCAGCACAGCTGAAGCTTCACCACATGCCCTCATCTTGAGGTCCAAACATCACGTGGATTTTGGTGTCTGTATGTAAACAGAATCAGGATGGGAGACTACCTTTTCCTAACAGGGGAGACAGGATTTTACAAGTGATGCCCACATTTTGTGAACATTATGCACCATGGTCCCATAGATCATTACAATAGTTTTCCAGATCACTGCATTGGTTTGGGGATGGGATGCAGTGTAGAGCTATTCTATTTTGACATCTGTAAATGCTTTTCTCTATAAAACTAGTCTCATTTTTCCCATGGGAAATAAACATAATAATTAGAACCTTTCATGCCACAGTCTTGGGGGTTTTGTGTATGCTGCTTTTTTTTAACCTAAAAACAGGATGCTGTATTTTTTTTCCATGAAAGCCAACCAGCATCGATCAATGAGGATATTTCCTTTTAGAACACAGCTTTCTGGCTTCTGTTAAAGATTGTTTTTGTTGTTGTGTTTCATTTTGTTTCCCTTTTTCTTCCTTTAAACAGCTTGCATGTCACAAGGGCTGTGAGTTGCTTGCTCTGAACAGGATTTGTGTCTCGCTACTCAAAACCTGTACGAAGCAGCTGGAGGTATCTCCAGCTGAGCTACTCAATCTAGTCAGTGGGGAAAAGGTATTTTTACATGTTAAATGCCTATGCTAGGATGAGTTCAGTTTCACCCTGAAAGTACCTTTTTCCACTGACCATAAAAGAAGCCTTAAGGAGACCTGCTGAGCTGAAGATGTTGGATCATACGAGTCCCCACTTTCTGTGCCTGAAATTGCAAGGCAATATTTTCAGAGACTGTCCATGAAAACCCAGACCACTTCTCCTGCAGAATCAGAGGAAACAAGAGTTCTCTTTCTATAAAATAAAAATAGTTCTCTACATTTTTTTCACAAGCATCAGCAGTATGAGAATAAATCTATTCTTAACTGTGCTTTTTCTTTAGTGTTGGAAAGGAAGATTTCGACAAGACAAAGCAGAGAGGAGCTGATAAGAAGGGGAGTGCTGAAGGAAATGCCTGAGCAAGGTGATAACGCATTAACCAGAATTTAGTTACTAAGCACTAAACATGTGTGATAAAGCTACTGTTGCATTGTTTCCATGTAGTATAAACAGGTGAGAGTAGACAAAATGAGAAGTGTGAGAGGTAATTTGGGCCAGCTGACAACTGAGGTTAAGTCAAGGGATTTGTGCTCTGTAACTGCTTCTGCCATAGGTGCCCCAGCTGACTTCTGATCACATCCTGAAGTATTTTAATGCTCCCTGTAAATAAAGTGACTTCTGTGGCTCCTGCTTATTGTTTGCCAGAATTTTTTCTAATTAGTGGTGAATCTATTTTTGAGTCAAGGTGTGCTGTATAAAGCCACTAGAGTATAAAAGAAGAAATTTTAGCTGAAAAATTAGGGGCTTTGGAACCCAGAAAAAGAACCAAAACACATTTCAAGGTATCAAAAAGTCGCAGTGCTGGGATCATATGGATCCCATTGCTATCACACAGGCACACAATTGCAAACCGCACCAGCATAAAACTGTGGGGAAGAAATCACTTGTTTCAAAATGCTCTAAGGTTTAGTAACTGGCATTAGCCATAATTTGCATTTTGAAAAGCATGAGTAAGCCAAGGTAGATACCTCTATGCTACATCCAATTATGTTTCCAGTGGTATTCTAATATTCTTCATCTTTTATAAATATAGATCAAATAAAAGTCAGGTGAGTAAAATAATTTTCTGTAGCTTAAAATTAAACTATTTGTCATTTTATCAAGGAGTCTTAGAACTCCAAGTTTTCCAAAAATAATTTTCTCCTATAAATTGAGGTTTTCTGTGTGGTCTGAAGAATCGGTAAAGTATCAGTGTGTATGGGTTGTATCATACACAAAGATATTTAGAAGTAAAGGGCTTGTTTGTTGTGTGACATCACTTGTCCATACAGAGTTTGGCTAATTATCAGACTATGATATTTAGCATAGCTGGCTTCTGCACTTGTCTCTGCCACTGTCATTGTCTTAAGACTTGTAAACCCTCCATACCTCAGTTTGTCCATCTGTGAATTTGTTGTGGGTTTTGCCACATGCATTACTGGAGACCTGTGTGACCTTGTCCTTTGAAGGTTGTAAATTGTATTTACAGTTGGGACAGTTAATGAAATGTGGTAACTTCTCAAGTTGGTTACAGTCTGAACATAAATGCTATAATTTGTGATAAAAGTATGAATACTTTGGTCATCAGTGTCCTTGACCCTCTCTTCCATCCTTAAAAGGGGATGGGACTTTGGATTCCTTCCAGGGATTGAGCAAAGTGAAAGAAAATGATATAAATATGAACAATTTTCTTCCTCCCGTATAAATCTGCTCTGTGATATCTTCATCCCACTGTGCTTCATGTTTGATGAAAATTGAATTTTTTAAGGACATTTTGAAAGAATATGGGGCTGGTTTGAAGGTGATAAAAATGGAGAGGTAGGAAAGACATTTGAGGAGCGTGAAGGTAGTTAGAAGGAATGACTATAGGGATGAAAGCTAAAAGAGGAAATTACACGGAGACTTGAAATGTGAGAGGTAAGAAATGAGAAGAAGTGACAGTGTGTCACATGGAGTGAAGAAGAATGAAGTGGAAAGTGGCAAGTGCCACTTGGAGGCAGGAGGTGTTTGCAGAAGCAAGATGTAAATAAGAGATGGCAGTGTCATATGTGGAGGCAGAGAGGAGAGAGTGGATTTATGAAGCCCTGAAGAGAGAATCTGAGGAAATTGAATGTTGCAGTTAAGGTAAGTGCAAGTGTCAGCTGTAGTAAATTAAACAAAGTTAGAAAGGCAGAACTCATTTTTTACAGATCAAGTTGATGTTAGTGTGTGGAAGATAATGAAACAATCACCTTAGTGGGAACACCTAAGGTGATAGGACAGAGGCTGCATAATTGTGTTGAAACCAAGGAAGTGCCAAACATCCAGGTCTGATAACACACAGCAAGGAAGAGAAGTGGAATTGCCACAGTTAGTGAAGAAATGATGGGAGAAATCAGAAGAGATGCCATGTAGATTTGCTTATTTTTTGAATTGACAGCAAGAGAATCCTGCAGAAAGAAACTACCAGAGAAGAAAATCAGCAGTAATTTTAAAGTGCATGGAACAGAGAAAGCTGTAAGCCAGCAAGAGTAGCACTTTTCAGCAATATAGAGACAAATAGAGAAAGAAAGAAGTTTTTTTCAGGATCAAAAAAACTCTCAAGCTGAGCTAGTCTGGGTAAGTGAGTAAAGTCCTGAGACTTGAGAAAGAATTTGACCTGCAGAATTTAATTATGGTATGATATGTGATACAGGAAGACTTCTCCTTGGTTCTTAAGACTGGATGATGTCTTTGCGATGTATTTTTATTAAGTAAATGGGTACATACGTTCTGAGAACTTCTGTCAGAATTCCTGGCTCATTTACGTGCTAGGGGTGCACCACAGTAGTTCTGCAACTCTGCCCTCCCATTGTCTATTTTTGGAGTATGCTGGAACATGTTACAGCTTTGTTGTGGTCCACGCATACATTTCTTTGCTGTGTAGACCAGGATGCAGGGATAAGAGGATAGGATGCTCCTGAACAGACATGAAGAAAGAAACCAGTATGGACTTTCAAGCCTACTACTGCAGAGGTGTCCGCCCAAAGGACATGAAAACCTATACTTTCTTTCCAGTTACTTTCCAGAGCAGATCTACAGCCTGATGTTTCACATTTCAGTAAGTCTTTCTGCTTTTCTTCCAAAGAAGCTTGAAAGCAGAGGGATGCTGTGTGTTGTAAGTAGGTGCTAAGTAAGTAGTTAAACTAGGCAATAACTTTTTAATTTTCATTTCAGATGGCGATGTAACAGTAAATTTTGAAACTTCAAATGGACACACCGTAGCCATTGGTGAAGAAACCATACAGGAAGAAAATGTGGTAAAAACCAGTGGAAATAATGGCACTTTATCAGAGAAAGCATCAGAATCAGAAGGAAAAAAAGAAGATCAGAAAGGTACATCAGCATATTCTTCACGAATTGTTTTTTGCCTACTTTAAATATTAATGTATTCTTCCACTAACATCTATACATGCTGTGAGTTCTGTTGTGCCACAAGGATACCAGCAGAACCTGCTGAGAAGATAACACCAGTATTCCATTGCTGGTAGGCATGCCTCTTCCTGTGCATATGGTAAGGTCATAAAGAGAAGCATGATCTGAGCATCACAACGTAGCAATGGGGAACAAAGCAAAACGGACCCCCTTATGCGTCCAAAGGAGATCTCTTCAGTGTAGAAATCTCACCCTTTATATACCTTTCTTCTCTACCCGACATAACTGAAACCAAACCGAGACCTAACAGAACTCAGCAGAACGAAGGCACCCATTGGCTGGCCCAGCTGCAGTGCTGCTGTCCGCGCATTCTGCCATCCAATCACCTTCCTGCTCATACACTGTCCACGGGTCCCTCCAGCCAATCACCTTTCTGCTCGTACACTGTCCATGGGTCCCTCCAGCCAATCACCTTTCTGCTCGTACACTGTCCATGGGTCCCTCCAGCCAATCACCTTTCTGCTCATACACTGTCCACACGACCCTCCAGTCACTCCCAGCTGCTCTCTCCTCACTCCTGACTGCCTCATGCCCCTCAGCCAACTTCAGCCCTCCGGCCTGCAGCTGTGCCTTTCCCATGGGGCCTTCCAGTGAGAACAAACCTGAAACACTTCTACAATTACAAACCGAACCTTACATCACAATGTGTGCAGGGAGGTTCAGTTTCTAAATTCACTGTGAGCCTTTCCTTGTAGCCACAGCCAAGCTTTGGTGTCAGGTTTTCTTCTCATGAAAGAACACACTGAGTACATATGTATCATCTTGCAGTATCATTGTAGAAGTGGCTGGTGGGTTGAATGTTCAAAAGTGTTCAAGTCGCTTGAAAACCATCTATCATTTTGAAAGCAACTTCGGCAACTCATTCCAGCTGGTTTTCATGGAATATTGAACACTTGCAGTCCAGCTCTTCACAAACATTCAGGGGGCTGTGTCATTACTGCAAACAGAAATTAGGCCATTTATGGAAAATGTACTTTATAACTATAGGGCTTTCTGTAGATTAATTGTAGTAAATACTGGTAAATATTTATCAGTGCCAGGGTCCATCTTAATTTTGCTACCTTTACGCAGATCTACTGGAGTTTGACTCATAAAGAAAATGTAAAGATTAGTGTGGAATCACAGGATTTTAGAAACACAATTTTGTTTTCTGTCTCTACCATCTTGAATAATGCACCACATTTTTCCCCTGTCTAAGTGTTCTTAAATACTATTTCATTTATTGAATTTTCCTAGCAGAAAGAGCAAAGATACAAAAGATCAAGACCTTCATGCCTGGCTGAAGCCATGGAGGCAGGACTGAACAGCCTTTCCAATCTCTTCTGTTAAACTCTACCTAGTGATGAATGAGCCTCTGGAGGTTGAGAGAGTCAGTTCAGCTAACACAAAAATTTGAATTCTTCTCAGAGCTACATAAACCACTTGACTATGTAAAAAGTGGATAGATGTCCAAGGAGAATCTTACGAGGTTTCTAGTGCTTCCTGTCTCCCAACAAGGCAGAAAGACAAGATTAGCCTTTATCATGACATTTAAATACGTCTGTCTATTGGTGCCAACTAGAACCAGATGTGTCTTGGGTCAGGGGAAAAGAGTTATAAAAGCCATGGAAAACTCATTTAAAATGGTTTGGTTTAGCTTTGGGGCTAGATCAGACCACTTATTATTTTGTGCATCACTAAATACACCATTTTGGAACTGTCAGGACTTGGAAGTTTTCCTAAAGTACAGTTTATTGTTTTAGAAATGTAGATTTCTAACCATGCTGAAATCTCCTCTAGCTGACTTTGCAGAATGTAGAACTCCAGTGAAGCAGAAGAGGTTCAATATCTATTTCAGACATCTTATTAGACTCTGCACTCCCTATATATTGTTTTGACCTTATAGGGAGAAATTAAAAATGATTGCTGTACAGGACTAGACTCAGTACAGAAGAAAGTATAGCTATAACTCCAGTCCCTCTCAGAAAATTAAGGATATATGGAAGAAGGAGAAGAAAAACAAAAAATGAGCAAAACTGGTGTTCTAGGCTTCATTGAACCTCAATATGAGCTTCCAGAAGATGCAAACCCCTTAAAGTATACTTTCCTCTTGCACCTAAACATGGAGTTCTCCTGTGAGTTAACATCTTGAGTCCCCTGAAACAAAAGGAAATAGATTTGTTGCAGAGAATATTCTCCCCACAAAAAGTGTTAAGGATCGATTCCACGCATCAGAAACAGTGTTACACTGTGTAAACCCAGTACAAGTTACCCCACAGTCATTGTGAATACACTTCAGTTATTCCTTATTTATATATAGCACACTAAGCAAGAAGGTGAGCCAGCCTGCTGAACTCAGTGGAAGAGTAAAGCCCACAGCATCTCACCTGACAGATTAATCCTGGGTGATTTCTTTTTTGGCAGATACAGCAGGTTTGCATTACACCCACGCCCACTGGCAGAGCAAGGAATCAAGAGCAAGCATCAAAATCAGAGCTGAAGCAGGAATACTTGTCTCACTGTCTTCTGCTATGACCATAAAATGTGCTGGTGCTTCAGATCACAACTCTCCATCACGAGAACTGAGACAGGTGGATTGAATACCAGCTGACTGTCAGGAGTAATGGCTGCAAGAAGTTCATCTTTAGTGAGGCTAATGTGAGGCTTCTAAAGTCATGAACTCTTAGGTGTAAATCTTGAAGGAAGGTGTATACACCTTCCATGTTTGTAAGACCCTAAGACAGGATTAATTCCTGCTGCTTAGTAGCACAGTGTGCTGCATTTCCAGCTCCCACTGAATCAAAGTTTGCCAAAAAATGCATCTCAGCCCCGTGAAGTTATAAGGTTATTTTAAAATGTTCTTATGAAACTACAGTGGTCTTTATTTGCCCTCTTGTTCAACTGGGTCTTAAAAATGGCCTTCTCATAGAAATGTGATGACTGCAGGAGCCAGAAGCTTAAAAAGACCACATGATACAGGCACATTGTGATAGAATGGTGAGAGCCAGCAGCAACAGGTTGTAGAATGTGGAATATATTAGGAGTTCAGACAAGTTAAAGGAAAAAAGTTTTTTCAGCATTAGAGAGTTACGGAAATACAGTCTCCACAGGGCAAAGAACAGGCTCAGCCATGTGTATAAAAATGAGTAAAGCAGAAGCAAGTGAAGAAGACAGCCCCTGAAAGCTGTTCCCCTTGCTGCCAGGCAGTTCCATAAGCTGTTGTACCCATCTGCTGCCTATCAGCTCACAGGTGCCTTTTATATGTGGTGAAAAATTCTCTTGGGCAATTTAATAGTATAACTGTTACTATTTGTAGTAATGATGACAGTCATACAAGCAGGGTGTTTAAAAGAAAATTTCTCATTTATGGCAGGATGATAAGAAATGAGTGACAGTTAAACATAAAGCAAGTAATTGAAGGATAAAGCCTTGCTGTTGAAAAATCAGATAAATCTTTTTCTGAGATCATTTATTCATCATGTGTTTGTGCTGGGTTGACTTCTGAATTCTTTTGTTTTGACTAAGGAAAGTCACTAGCATCTTTTGCAGAAAATAAAGGCTGAATTATAGCTATTTTATCTGAGATAAATATTTTATCTGTGATTAATATTTTATTTATTTTATACTTGCAAGGGCTACAGAGCAGTAAGTGGACAGGCAGCAATATCAAAGAACACCCTGGGTGTCTGGGCAGCAGACTGAAATCTCCCCCTCTGCCTGGGCTCCTGAGCCATGGCACTGCTCTGCAGGATCCCCAGCAGTGCCCAGAGCTCCAGGTTCCAGGTGGGGTGTGAGCATTGCAAAGGGGATCCAAGGAGTCTCTCTGCCACCTGTCCCCTTTAGCAGTGTTGGACAAGATCAAAAGCCACATCTGTAGAATAGGTGTCAAAATTGTCTCTGTTTCCCTCCCTGGATATCAGGACATAGCGTGGTGATGCAGCATGCATGCTGCACATGGTAAAGCCTCCAGGTACTGTGTCAGATGCTTTTCCCCTTTCAACCCTCCCAAGATGTCTCTGGAAGACAGATGCAGGAGAGAACCCCTTATTTGTATCTGAGTTCAGTTTATAAACTTCAATCTTACTCATTTTTGTCAAAGCAAGCTAAATCTTCTAGTGATTCTTGCAGATGGTTCCAGATTTCATAGTTAGCTTGGGCTTGAAGAAGTGGAAGGCTCAGTAACCATCAGCAAGATACTGCCTGGATAAAAGCACTAAGAAGTTCTGTTTTGCATGCCATTAGTCAGGTGTGTTAGGTGCTGCTTTGATAAATAATTGCATTGCAGAAAGCCAGAGCTCTGTTACAGGTTCTGTGGGTGATATGGGGCATAAGCTTCTGGAATGTTCCTGGGCCATTTATAGGAGATTGATCTTCTCAGGTTTCCTCATGTCTGAAGTAAGCATGAGTAAAGGAAACAGTTTTTAGTCCTGTTTCCTCATGACTGAAGTAAGCATGAGTAAAGGAAACAGTTTTTAGTCCTGTTTCCAAATGAATTGTTGGGCTACATGTGTATATTTTTTTCCCCAAGAGGCTAACTCTCATATGAGAGCTGGAAAAGGTTCCAGGCCTTAGTATGTTGGGTTTGTGGGTTCTTTCCTCTATATTTTGTCTGCTCTCCTTAAATCTGCCATGAAATTTAATCTTTTCTTTTGCATATGGGTAACCAAAGAAAACAAGTTTGGAGGCACAAACTCTGGTCTTATGACCATGTATCATTGCTCTCCAGTGCTTTAGTTTGTCTCCCAAGGAGTGTTCTTCAAAGTCTAATTTTCTAGGTTCCTTTCCTCAGAGATCTTTTCTTTATTTCCCCAAAGCAGAACAAAAGCTGTTTGAATGTAAGGTAGTAACCCTCATCTTCCAGTGTCTGAGACAAGAGCCTGCTTTGTCTCAGAAGATTAAACCTGCAAACCAGTCACAATGAGAAACCAGGCAGACTTTCATCCCTCTTATGTGCCCAGCTGGCTCCCTACACTCCTGAGCACTGTAGATCATTGATATGAGCAGCGTACATTAAGAGTTCTGGGCTTTTTTGCCTGACTCCCTAAGAATCTCTCACTCCAGCTGAGTTATTTGCTGGCTAAAACCAGTTCTCCTAAGAATAGTATATCTTCAGTTCATCACCTGAACTATGTAAATGAGGCTGAATCCAAGTATTCTTAAAAGGAAAGGTACTCTAGATAAATCTGTATTTGGCCAGAGCCTGTCCACTCAGTCAGCAGGGCTGGCTCATGCTGGTAGGATGATGTGGGAGGCACAGGCTTTCACCCACAAGAACTGAATGCCTGAAGAAAGCTCCTGACTTGTAAAGCTGGTTTGTTTGGTTTGTTTTTTTCTTTTATAGGAAAGATATCCTAATGTGGCTCCAGAATTGATATTGTGTACATTATTTTTATGAATTAACTACTCAATTATTTGAATATATCATTACAGAAAGTATAAGAGAATGTAGAAGACTACATGCCTTCCACCTTCCAACATTCTAAGAGATCAGCTGGCAGTGAATATGTCTTAGGCATTCTCTTTTTTTTAGCAGTTTACTCCTTACCCAAAGATTGAACAGTTACAAATGTAAAATAATAGTCAGGGTTTTTTTACCTTTTTTATCTTGAAACTAATGCAAAATACCTGAATGTGGTTGCTTTAGGTGGGATGTTACACCTGCTCTGTTCTCCCCTCTCCTGTTCTCTACACTGTCTGTTATAGGCCTCTTGCACTTGGTGCTGTTGAAATTACAGAGTCAGCAAGATCTAGAAGTCTGCAGACATGCAGATCTGCTTATCCATCTTCAAGAAAGTTGATTTCAGAACTGCAGAGAGAGCTGCAAACAGCATTGTGAGACAGCTGTCCTGGTTCAGTGTGGCAACACAGAGCCCGAAAGAGCCTGAGTGCATTAGATGAATGTTGCAAGTTGGTAAACAGCCAGGAGAAAGCATGGATAAGGGACAATGCTGGCACAAGTAGAAAGGAATAAACAGTGGCTTGAAATAGAGTTAGAGTGGAAATTAAAGGATGTTTTCTGGCAATTAGAATGGGTCTTTTCTTGAACAGAATTTTATTAGCAATAGCAGGAACAAAAAATGGAGCTGGTTAAATCTGAAGTTTATGAAAAGGATTTGTCTGAGTTGACCACCTGCATCAGCACAATCAGTGAGTCCAAAAAAGTGACAAAAGACACCTTGTCTTGTCCTGTGTCACATATTCCTGACTGACAGCTTCCTGGATTTTGATTAATCAAAACACAGCTCTCTGCACAGTCTGAAAGGGAAACTCATGATCTGCAAAGCTCTTACAGAGTTTCATTGTGCAGGCAGTCATCCTGCAGAAGACAACAAACATACATTATTTCCAACTTTCATTTTACATAGTGTTTCTCCAGCGTGTTGTGTTCACCCTCTGGCAGGAGGGTGCTTTGCTCTTTGATGGAGCTCATACACTTGTGCTACAGCACTGCTGGTTTTCTGTCACGTAGCTCCATGACACTGCTCGAGCTGTACAAACAAAAATATCAGTTCTGTAGGACAAAATCCTCAGGTATAAAGGCTCTGGCCTTCTGCTCCTTAGAAGTTCACAGAAGTAAAAAAAAAAATTCTTGTATTTTACAATCTATCTTCTGAAAGTATGCCCAGGATTTTCATAGGTCCATTTGCTTCAGAATTTGCCAAAGGTCCCACTTTTAGTTTGAAAATAAGTAATCTGATTTTCTAGTGCATGTGGCAATCTGGGATCTCTCTGAAAGTGTTTCAGATTTGATGATTCGCCCCCCAAGAGCTGTTGTATACAGAATACTTTGTAAATCTGACCATCATTTAGGTGTTTATATGAGAACAGAGTTTTGTTAGGAGTCTCGCCCCAATCACAATTTCTGGAAACAAGAAAATCTGGTTTGAAAGTGAGATTTCTTGAAAACCTGGCCTTTGGAAATTTTATTCTAAACTTAAACATATTATTGATCCAAATCCTTAATGAGATACTAACAATTGCTTTCCTGCTAAAGAAGTCATTTATAGGCAAGTTGCTTTTACAGCAGATGTTTCCACCTAGGCAGCAGTGGATAAAAGATATTGCTATCTGATGTGTTTTGGAGACCTTTTGTTGAAAGGTCAGTTCTTGATAAACAGATGTTTAAATTAAGAAAAACAACAGCAATAAAAGTGTGTTGCAGCTGGTCCTGAGGTACCTGGGGGATTGGTTTGAACAAATAGATGGGTCTGAACTGATCCATAAGAATAATTTTTTTGGTAATAGAAAGAGCAAGGGTCCATATTCAAGCAGAATCATGTTAGAGAGGTACAATTACAACATAATTGTCTCTGTGGCCATTTACAGACACCAGACCATCTCTGTCACTGCTCAAGATCAAGCCTCTGTTGCAGTTACTTGTATTGCTACAGTATTACTGTATACCAGACATTTATTATAGCATCTTACACAGATGCAGAAAAACACAAAAATTTTCCAGTGGTCTTGCACTAAAAGAAAGGGCATTATGATTAGGCACTGGAAAACAAGAGGACACCAGACCAGGATAAAAAGCACAATACTGGAAGCCTAAATATTTTCAGCTTTGGCATCACAGCAGAGGGGAGCTTGAGGGAGGACAGTCAGTGAATATTCACAAAGCTTGATGGTCAACAGAGGAAAAACAATGAAGAGCATCTGCTTCAGACTTGGCTTGTCACTGTCAAAAGCTGATATAATGGACTGGTCAGGTAGGAACTGGAAATCTCTGTCCCAAGTAAATGAGAAACCATACTATGGGCAAAATCAGACTGGCAGTGAGATAAAGAAATGAAGCTAACAAAGGTAAAAGCAACAAAGTTAATAAGATGCCAGGAGGAACAATATGGTCAAAGACAATAATCTTCACCACAGATTTCCTTGTGGCTGTCAGTAAAAAGAAGGTTCCATGGTAATCAAGGGGCAGACAAGACTGGATGAGAGGTGTAATTATCTGGGCAAGTAGGATGCAGCTGTGCAGGAGTCTGGCAGTCTTTGGAATGAGGTACATAACAGTATGAAAAGAACTGTCGTAGACAAAGATAGTATTCCAGTAATTTCTATTAAGCAAGGCATTTCTATTAAAATAAATGCTATATAAATTGCTAGTTTTAATCACAGTTGAAGTCTGCAAGCAAGAACTTTGATGTGAATGAACCACTCCAGTTTTGGTTTTCATTTACAGTTTTTAGTTATTTGTCTATAGAAAAATTGAAAATTATCTGTTGTCACTAGGATGTGTTTATTTGCAACTAAATAAAGCTTTAGCCTTGTATTTTGTACCTTTTTTTCCTGGTTCAGAAGATAAATTCTGATATGTATTATTTAATGAGTTACATAGTTCAGTGTAGATTGACTGTATTACTTTAGAATATGATGAATGGCGTATCACTTTTTCTAGGTTGTCATTCTGGTTTTAACATTTTCTCTACTAATGATCTGAAACAAAACAGAGTAATGGTATGTAAGGAAACAAGTTTTAAATTCTTTCTTACTAGTAAATAAAATTTTAGCATTATGGATCTTTAGTTAATACGTATAGCAAAAAATTGTTTACACTTATAATTATTTCTGATCATCATGTCCTTCAGGATCTTCAAAATACAAAATCATATCTTCTCTTGTCATGTTTGTTATTAATGGACTTCAAATTTTAGTGACTCCTGCTTTTTCAGAATTATATCAGGATTTCAACTTTGAATGAAGGTAGGTAGAATTTCACAAGGAGACCCTTTTGCTGTAAAAGAGGAGGTCAAAATGTAACAAATAAGCATGTTTCTTTCTCCATCCGACCCTTCTAGGGAAAACAAAGGCATGGTACAAGAATCTGTGCTCAAAAGAATCTGTTTGAAAGTTGTAAAAAGTTTCTATGAGATGGTTCTTTCAAAGCCATAGCAAAAGCATATTAGTCTATAATAGGCTGGAAATAAAGGAGGAAGACACTGAACAGTTAATATTAATTCCTTAAGTTTGTGAAGACGCACGTGTGCATGTTGCTTTTAATAACTGCAGGTGATGCATTATGTTCATGTTAACAAGCCTTAAGCTAGAAGTTGGAAAGGCTTTGTTTCTGAGAGGAAGAATGTCTTTGTTGTCTAACACAGTATTTGTTTTTCATCTACCAATCTTAAAATGTGTTGCTTATCTCTTGGGAATCTTTAACATGAGAAAAAGAGAGATGAGAATGTCCATTTAATGTGTGTTAAGAGTGAGGCTCTCATAGGAACATACCGCAAGAAATGAAATGGTTTTCCCTTGAGTGATAGGAGAAACTTTACAGTTAAAAGTCTTCACAATATTTGCTTGTCTTCCTTCTTCCAGTTTTCTGTAACATGCAAACAAAGCTTATATGATTCTGATGAAATGCTCTTGCTTCTATAATATCCTTTTTCAGAAAGGTTTTGGAAGGCTATCTTAGGACTAAATGGGCATAGAATTGGTTTAATTGAATAAATAAAGATTCCCATCTGGGAACTTTAGCTATTCCCACCTGGGAACACCAAGTTTTACAGCTGTAGTGATAATGTTGCAAAATTGTATGTTGACTGTAAATGGCTCATCTACATTAACATTACAGCTGGCATTAGGCATGCACTTTTGAAATTAATTTTCTTGTCTTCCCCACTTACCCTTCTTCAGTTTGCAGGCTACAAAAAAACCCCCAGGTTTCTTTTGGATGAAACTAAGCCAAAAGGTGCACTCACGAACTTGTACTCCCTCCACCACTAGTCATGCAATCTACAGAACTAGCCTGAACAAAGTCCAAAGTCGTCTCCTGAAATGCAGGTTGTGGATATTGGGTCCTCAGCTAAAGACCAAATTCCTGCTGACTAATGAACTCTAGACTCTTGAAAGTGCAGTTGTGTAACAGTACCCAAAGAACCTGAAGGAGGGGAGAGCATTTCCATGCCAAATGATAACCTATCTTATTTAGCTTCATTTGTTTCTGAAGAGTACAAATAACCTGAGGAAGTTACCCAAAATAAGGCTGCTAAGAGTAGGCAATGTGCAGCTCAGAAGAATGGATTGCTTCAGGGGAAAACTGGGAAAATTTCCACTGCATAGCCGTGTTTGAGCCTGTGGCTGGGAGAATGGCCCTGTTCACATTCAGGTTCACATGAATCTGAGTTTTACAGCCTGTTGATCTTAGAGTGGGTAGGGTTGAAAAGAAGCTGAGATGTGTTAGAGAAGTAAATAGCATTCCCTCGTTTAGTGTGAAGCCAGCACTCTAGTTTGGGATACTGAATGTAAAGGCTGATCCTTGGAGGTCTAGAATAGATGTGTCTGAGAGAAGTTCCAGGTAATTGTTTTCCATGAGGAGATTCTGAATTGAGGTGAACAGTAGTTTTCTTCTGAGGTAATACTTCATTAAGGGGCAGAAGAGGAAGTCTCTCCTGATTCCCAAGAGCTCAAGCAGCAGAAGTAGTCACTGTTGTGAGGCTTGCTGTTGAATTTACATGTCGTATGTCTGTGTCAGTTGGCTTCTGTTCACTTTCTTATCCATAGAGAGCACTGGTCACTGCCCAGAAATGCCGGCATCCCATGCTCCACCACTACCTAAGCCTAAGCCTAAACCTAAAAAAGCTCCACTACCACCAAAAAATGCCATTGCTGCTTCCACCACCACCAGTCATAAGGGTAACGAAGCCCCTCATGCTAAAAAAAAGGGAAAGGCTCCTGCTAAGCAGCCTCCTCTCCCACCGCCCAAGCCAACAGGCGCCGGTGCAAACCGGGAAGCTGGTGAGTACTGCCCGTGCAGTGCAGCTGCAGTGGGTGCATGTGCATGGGGCTGCTTGGCCTGGTCCTACAGTAATGTGTGCCTTGGTGCGTAGCAGTGTTTGTGAAGAGCATGCCGTGGATGTTTGTAGAGACCTCCCTGCTGGGCTCTGGTTGTGCTGGCCACAGACGCCCCAGAAAACACACAGACTCCCTCCCTGTTTAATGAACCTATATACAACACCGAGCACATCAGAGACAGCATTGAATTTCCAGTTTGAGTGTGAAAGCTGGCAAAAAATGACCCAGAGAATCAGCTCAAGAATCAGCAGGGAAGAGGGTGACTTCTGAAACCAAGCAGGAGTTACCCCTAAGTAAAACTAATTTGGTATTGCTGTAACTTTCTACTGGAAGTATCAACTATTCCAGTTAATTTGACAATATTACAAGATCGCAAAGACGTTAAGAATAAAACCATGAAGACATCCTAGACAGTTGAATAGCAGTTGGTTTGGCTGACAATAAAAAAAAAAAAAATTTGCAACCATTAGAAATGACCAGGCTACCCTCAGGTACTGTGATTCTGAGTACGTACTGGAAATGGAAAATACCAATCATCAGGCACATAGCACATGTGCTCATCACCACACTATTAAACCAAAATTCAGCAGTGATGCAAGATTAAAGAGTATAGGTGGATGCTCTTTAGGTACTGATCATGAGTTTGAATGGTTGCAGTGTAGACAATGACCAAAATTAAAACATCCACACCTCATTTGAATATAAGCAGTATTGTGATAAATGGGCTTCATATATATATTGGCAAACTTATGAAAACCTTATGTTTTCAATCTTTCTCTGTCTTTGAAAGCCCTCCAGTCCCTCCAGTTTTCTCTGCAAGTACTTCTCTTCACAGCACATTTTGGCACATTTTGTATTTGAAGCATACAGAAGAGGACTGTTTAAAAACATTGCAATACTTCTAGAGTTACCATAATAACTTTGCCATAAAATACACATTAATTTGGTATTAACTGTCCTACTACATCAGATGACTACAAGAATAAGCATTTTGAAAATCCAGAATTTGCTGCTTGCTTTTCACATGCAGCTGAAAAACTCAGCTCTTCCTAGGTGAAGCAGCTTTGTAGCAGCAGACCTTTCAGAAAGAAAACAATCCATCACATAAAGAAATGTTTATACCAGTGGTTGGTAACAAGCTGTCAGGTATCTGAGTTTTTAGATTAAAATACATTCAGGTTCCAGATTTGTCTTCTGTTAGCTTTGCTGAAATGTCAGGCAATGCCTGGAGACCATACAGATGTAAAATATATCCACATATATCCCTTATTCTACTGGTAATTTCTTCAACATTAAAAACATTGTGTTCACCCAAAGTGGGGCAGTACTAAATAAGTAGAACTGGTTTGGAACAGTATTAGTACAAGAGGTTTGTCAGATCCCCATGAAAGTGAACACATGATGCAGCCAATGATCAAGTCCCATGAAGGAGGAGAGGAATGTGAGTAACAACTGAGCCATGGCTCTTCTGAGGGCAGCACAGCAGGCTTCCATACTGAAATAGTGGAACTGGGAGAATGGGACTTAAATGCATGCATGGATGTATGCCAAAACACAAACAACAGCCATTAAATTTTTCATTTAAACAGAATTCAAATCTCCTACTGGAAAAGAGGCATGACAGAAAATTGTCAGCCAGCCCAGTCAAAAACAACAGCAATAGCACTTTTGACCCATGCGGATGCGTAGGGGGTTTTCTGTGGGAGAAATCTTTTGAGTTTCTGTATCTAATTGCAGGTTCTGAGAATAATGTAAGGATTTTTACAATGGAAACATGTTTTGACGTTTTCCCAGCCACAGTTGTGTGGCCATATATTTGTATTGTGCTGTAGTTCTTAAGTGTAAGCATGTAACTGGTTCTGTTGACCTCCAGCCTGCACTGAAGTGGATCAGAACCAGAGCCTTTTCTTTCTACCATCCACCTACTCAGTAACATTTCTGTTAAATAATATGCAGGTTGGAACCACCATTTATTTCTACTGTAATTATGAACTTCTGCCTATGCCATTTTTCTGCTTCATTTTCTTTTGCATGTAAATTGAGTGATTTGTACCTGATGTGGGAAGATGAGTGCAGTATCAGTAGATTCAGGACAGTGCCCTTTACAGACACCTGGGAGCACAGAGAGGAACAGGGATTTGCCTGAAGTTTCTATGAATCTTTTCAGATGTATTCAAAGCTTCACAGCACTTGAAATGTTTATAAACCATAACAGCTACAGAAAAGAACAGTAAAATGTGTCTTTTGAATTAGTTTCCATCTCCTTTGAGAACAGTCTCACTGTGAAAACCGTTTTTATATTGTGAACTTATTATGGCCAGTATCTGCACTTTGATTTTCTCCCAGTCTGCTGGGGGGTTGCTTTTATTTAAATGCTTGTAAGTAAAGTAGGCCTTTCAGCAGATTTCTATTACAGCTTTCTGTTTTACTCAGTAAGCTTAGCCAGAAGGCTGCTACGTAACTTTATAATGCTTTCATTTTTTTTCTGGAAGTTAATGAATTTTTCCTCCATCAGAAGTGTTTGAGTTGGATGCATTTTGATGAAAAGGACTAAACCACTAGATGCTTGTCATTTTTATTGCTTTTTAAATGAAAGTCAGAAGTTTGAAGCTCCCATCTCAGGTGATGGGTGCATTAACACAGCAGTCAGAAATGTGGCTGGAATGCACATGGAAATGCAGGCTAGCTGGAATCTCTAGTGAGATTCATTATACATATATGCTTCAGTATGGTGAGTATCACAGGATTAAACAGCTAGCTTGTACAGCTCTTGTCAAAACCTTGCTTCACTACATTTTCAAGACTGCCCAAGTTGGTCACCCATGAGATGAAGACCTCCAGTACATAGAGGAAGCCTTCAGTGCCTCCTCCCTTCTGAAGGTGCAGAGTGACAGCAGTGGTTTCTGCCTCTCGTTTATAGACAGACCCAGCTGGACTTGAAAGTACACCTTGTTTCATTGCCTCTCTGCTGTTTGTCATTCACTAGGAGGACACAGGTTGCAATAACATTGTGAAAGGTAATTGACTAAATAAAAAAAATTGACTCAGTAAGAGTCCTCAGATGTTCATCGAAAAGTATAAGGAAAATCACAGGGTTTTCGCAGTGATCAGACCAAAAATTCATGTAGTAGGAAAGGTCAGGCAGTTTTCTCTGCCAGGGAGCATTTTTAAATTTTATATATATATATATGTTTTTTGGGTTTTTTTTAGCTAGGATGCTACACATATTTTTAGAATAAGTAGTGGACTTCTTAGATGATGTCCAGGCCAGGTGTAACGGGCCAATGTAGAATGCTCAAAACAAATTCTCACCCATTGGTAACGTTGGTCCTCTCTGCTGTTCTTGGGCAAGTATTCATCATTTCAGTGTTTCCCACACAAAGGTGAAATTGGAACTGCAACATTTAATCATCTCAAGCATTCACATTAAGTATTGTAGAAGTATCTAGTATATTTTTTATATTTTTTAAAGACCAGCACAAATCAATCCATGCAGGAAATACAGTGCAAAAATCATATAATTGCAAGACTGTAAAATGCCTTTTCTTTTGTTGTTTTAGCTGGTTCCTCTCATGCAAAAAAACTACCAGTCTCCAAGTCTTCTTCATCACCATCTCCTTCATCCACATCATCTCATCCCAAAGCCTCTAAGGAGACTTCCAGCAAATCCGGCACATCAGGGACTCCCAGGGGCAAGAAGAAACCTGGGAAACAGTCAGCCCCACGAACAGCACCAGATGGGGCTGATTCTTCCCCCTCAGCCGACAGTTTGGAAGCGAAGGCAGAAAAACCCAAGCCTGAACAAACTTCCATAGTAATTTTTGAAATGGAGAATGCAGACCAGTCGAGCAAGCTCGTTGTGCCCCCTCCTCCCACCGCTGCCCCTCCTCCACCTCCACTTCCACCTCCTTTTCCTGCTGCAGCTAGTCAGCCTGCTGGCTCCTCAGACGGCCAAAATGTGTCAGACAGCTGTGTGGCAGGGCCACGCAGCCCCGGGTCAGACACAAAGCCTCTTCTCCAGACTGACAAGAGTCTGAGCGGTGCAGCCCCAGGCAGCGCTCCGGATGCCGGGGGAGAAGACACGGAAAGGTGAGACAGTATGGCTGTCCTGGGCGAGTGGTAAGACTACAGCCAAGGAAGCCACGTTTCTTTGAACTGTAGGCACGTGGGGATCTCTTCTGTTTCTCCTGCTGACTGGGAACAGTTTGTGTTGCAGCCCAGCACAGTTGGTTCCTTCCCTGTGCCTTTGAGCCTTTCACCTGCAGTGCCTCATGTGTCCCCAGAAGGTTGTTGCTCATGACCTGTCTCTTACTTCATTCTGTGGCTGGCACTGCGGTCAGCAGTTCAGCTCAAAGCTGATGACACTTTTATTTATCTCTCATAAAGGCAAACAAGAAATGATACCGAATTATCAGGGAGTTCTTTTCTGTAGATGTCTTCTTTTTTTTTTCCTGTAGATGTCAATAAATATCTCACTGCTAAAGTTCTCAATTTAATAGCTGAATTTACATGAACACTTGAAAATGAGGGTTTCAGACTTCAATTAGTAGGTGTTTGGTTTTTTACTGCCTAGTCACTTGTCTAAATCTCAGGTACTGTAAAAACCAGCCAAGAGAAAAGTCATAATTACATTTTTTAAGCAAAACAGTTGGCAGAGAAATGAAACTGTCTTATTAATTTGTCTGCCACAAAAATCAGCATCTTTTATATAAATCCAAGAGGGTTTAGTCTGGATGCCATTAGTCTAGAGACCTTTTAAATTCTTGCTGGTACATCTGTTGCCAGCTCTACATTCCAGTGCTGCATCTCCCCCTGCTCTACCCTTCCTTTACATAAAGGTTTTCCCAAGGCAAAGGGCACTCTGCTGTTGATCCCCACGTTCATCAGTGATGAGCATGAACATTTTGAACTCAACTGCAGTGAAACTGTATTTACAATAAATAGGGTTAGCCTTCCAGAACAGGAAAATTTGCACTCCCATCTGCTCTCCAACTTGCTGCCCTCACCCCCACCTTTATGAGCTGCTTTCTTTCTTGGTCCCACCCCACAAGAAATAAAAAACAATTAGGATTTGTCTTAATGCAGTCTTTACAGCACGTCATTCCGGATTGTTTGCTTCCTTTTTCCTAACACACATACACAGATACATATACATATCTGCATATGTTAAAAATGTCTTATATGTGTATGTTTTTTAGAAAGGAATTACTTTGATTAACAGAACTTTGATTTTCGTCCTTGCTTATTCAATTGCTTCTCATTTGTGTTTTGTTCTGCTTGCATTAATGTGTCCCCCTATCTGCTCATGAATAAACAGCTTGGCTACCAAAGACCAAGAAGGGGAGGCTCCAGACCAAGCATTGTCTGAGCTGGTGGAGGACGCTTCTGACGCTGCTGCTCCTCCTGAGAGCGAAAGTAGCAGAGAGAGCCACGGCAGTGACTCGGACTCGGACGGGCCCATCCTGTACACAGATGATGATGATGATGATGATGATGACGAGAATGCAAGTACTGAGAGTAAGCATCCTGCCCCGAAGCTGCAGGCTGCCTTTTGCAGATTGTGTTTTGACAGCATGCCTGACCCATGCTGGTGTGAGGCAGAGAGAGGAATGGCTGCAGGGAATGCGTTTAGGGGATTTAGTGTTTTGTCACTACTGAAAAATGAGTGTCCTGCTTCTCCCAGGCAATTGCAACCAGAAACCTGCTGGGGCCTGTGCATGGGTGAGAGCAGATCAATGATTGCATGAAGGAAAGTGGAGGGGGGAGGAACAGACTCAGAAGCACATGAGGGTGGAACAAGGCCTCCACCTTAGGGCATTGCAAGCCATTCATTTGGCTTGCAACATTATGAGTTCCTCGTGGGAGTTACAGGTGTGGTGGATGACAGAGGAAGCCCATCAGTCAGCAGCTTCACTGTCTGAAAGTCACTTGTTCCTCTTTGATCAGGATGTTTTAAGCACTGGAGCAACCTTAGCAGACAGAGCAGATCACAGTGGATTACATCTAAATTTTACAGCTTTGAAATTTCATCTGAGGTCATGACTCTATCATCACCCTAACTGGGCAGAAGCCCTGCTTTGCTGAAGGGGTTGTCCTGCCCCCATTCTGCATAAGCCCTGCTCCCAGCTGTTCTTTCCTTAGGCTATAGTTCATGTTTATTTTCACAGGAGCAGCTGTTGTTGAGCTGATTTTCAATAGAACCTCTGGTTCTCTGATGCAGCTCACCCAAAGGCTACTCCTTTGCTTGGGCAAAGAAGGTGGCAGCAGCAGGCTGTCAGGAGCAGGAAGGAGGGCAGCCCCTCCTCTACCTCCTCCAGTGTGGCCTTATCTCAGAATGAAATCACCATCAAACCATGGTTTGAGAGCCTTGGTCACAGCTTTTTTGGAGGAAGTGGTTCACTGTGCTCAGCAAAGAAAGCCTGAACAGCAAGGTCCAGTGTACCAAAATGGCATGAGGCAAAATTAACTTTTTTTTTTATCTTGACCACTGGAGCAGGAGAAGGTGACGTGCCAGGTAGCTCAAGAGGCTGAAGTCTCCTGCAGTTCTGTGTTGGGTTTGAATACAACCCAAAGTGGTAGAACCCAAAAATTCATGTGTTCACACAGCAGCACAGTGTCATATGAGAAGTGAGCTGAGAGCCTGTGGTCTTGCCAAACTTACACAGTGAAGATCTGCCAGCCTGGGGTGTGTGTAGCCCATCTCAGTCAGAATGTCAAGACACAAGGGAAATACTATAAAGGCTGTGAAAAATGCCCTTCCTTCCACAGGTGGCTGAAGCTAATGCTGGCCAAGCTGCAAAACCCTTGTCCCTATATTGTCAGTTTTATGGAGAACAGATTGCTTCAGTTTCCGGGGGTTCCTGCCTAGATTACTTTACAGGCACTCAGAGCACTTTTCTAAGCTGTATTTTTTGTTTTAATTTACAAGTAACTTATAAGCACTATAAAAGAACTAAGTGGTAATTGATTAAAAAAAATTGAAAGAATGAGGGAAATTATGATAGAATGAGACTAAACCATTCAAGGCTGAAGAAAAAGAGCAGCAGGTTGCTAAATATACTAAGTAGATAAATAAGCCAACCTGTAATGTATTAGACTTCAAAGACATTTTAGTGTAGATTTGTCATTTTTATCCTATCATCTGTGATATCCTGTCATATCACAGATGACAAGTGATGTTTGTATCTATTTGGCTGGTAGCTTTTTCCTCCAAGCCTTTTAGCTTTTTATTTTCATGAACTGCGCTAAAATTTTTCTTTTGATGTTAATTATAATTCTTTTCTCACATGTGAGAACCAAGTTGCTTTGGGGAGATATTAAAGTTCTTACTCAGAGTTTGTGTCTGTAACCTGAGCATGAATGAACTAAATCTACCCTACTCCTCCTTTCCTCAGGCTCTTTGGCAAGTAAAATTCGTCGTAGGGATACTCTTGCTATCAAACTCGGCAACAGACCATCTAAGAAAGAGTTAGAAGACAAAAACATCTTGCAGCGAACATCCGAAGAGGAGAGGCAGGAAATCAGACATCAGATTGGAACGAAGCTAGTGAGGTATCAGTCACAGTGTGAATGTGGTTTCACTGGGTGGAGGTGGAGGAAGAGAATTGAGAACACTGGGTTCATGTTTTAAATGCAGCCCAATATGCGCTGCAGGATCTTTGTGGTACAACTGTCTGGAAAAAGGGGTTTTTATTTCTCGCGAAACTTGAAACTGTCAATAATAGATTTTTTGTCCTGCAAGAAACAAAATCTGAGAGCTTTTGGGGTTTTGAGTACTTTGGTTAAAAAAGGAAAGAAGAGGAAGAGGGTAAGAATGAGTCCACAATAATCAATGCCATGGTTCAGGCTCTTTCTCAAATTTGTTAGCGGAACTTACACTTGTATATCCATCTCAAAGTAGCAGTTCCTGACACCTAGAGCATGCCTGTGCATATTGTCCCTTCTGACCCTAGCCCTCCTCCCCTGGCTCTCCAGGTCCTTCATTCCTTCATATCATATGGTGATTCCAGCAAAAGAAGTTGAGACAGTCAGTGTTTAGTGTTTTAGTATGCCCCCTTCTGAAGCATGTCTTTCTCAAGCTGTTTGACTGCTATGGGATGTATTTTACTTTGTTCTTCTGGACTTGAGAACATTGCATAAAAAAATCCACTTGCCTTTTACAGGCTTTAAAAAAAAAATCTTCATGTTTATTTCGGCTTTTGTGGTCTCTGAGAATAGACTATAGCATGCCTGTATTTTGCTAGACCTGTCCTTGTTTCCGTTTGGCTCAGGAATGTTGTCCAGGTTTGGAGGATGTCCTGTGTTTGTTGGAGATTCCCAGAAATGAGGGTAGTCCACTCAGTACAGCTCCAGTACAGAGTACACACCCCTGCATCAACACCCAGCAGATGAGCTGTGTTGCTCTGTGAACTGGGTGTCTGGCCAAGGCAGCTATCTCATTACTGAACTGTAAGAGTGATACATCTACTGAGTAGAGCCCAAGGGTCATTTTTCTCCTGCTAATAAAGAGGCTTGGTTGTTATCGCTGCTTTCCTGAACAAATCCCAGCTCTGGTGATCACATCCTGCTTGTCAATCCTGCCTTGGGGGCTGGAACTGCAGAAGCTGCTTCGTGGGTTCTGCTGGAGAGCTGAAAGGCAGTGCACAGAGCTCTGCTTTGGTGGCAGGAGACAATATCTGTGTGCATCAGAACTGTGCTCATACCCAAAATCACATCCCAAGTTTGATGCCAGTTTCTTAAAAACTCCTGGCATGGCCGTCAGCACCTGGCAGCATCGAGGTCTGGTAGAAAATTTGTTCCCACAGCTCAGTCGGGGTGAATCAGGTCCCCACCTGGAACTTCCTACATCTGGGACTGGTCAGGTGTGGTAAACCTGCCAGTCCTCTGGGACAGATATGTAAGTCCAAGAGTGATTTGAATTGGATGAGTGTCACAAGGCTAAAGACAGTCTCTAGCAATCTGTTGGAGTGTTGATGAACAGAGAGACATCTATCTTGAGCATACCTGCAAAATAAGTGTTACTGCTGAAATTTCTCTTGCTCCTTTCCTCAAGTGAGCAAGTAGACTTGTTTAGTAAACACAGAGACAATATCAACCATATTCTCCCCAGTACAAATCAGAAAATTCATATCTCAGTTTGGGTTTTTTTTTGTAATGGTAGTTGTTATATATAGGTAGCTAAATAAAATTAGGTCTCAGGTAAAGCTCCCAATTGATTGTACATACAAATTAATGAGGAATGAATAGCTTATGGGTTTTGTTGGTTTTGGTTTTTAAAAAAACTTTAGTAAGGCTTCAGAATATCAAAAATACCAAAATTCATTCAAAATATCTGAGAATAATCTAACAATTGCACAACTGAATTTAATGATGGGGCTTGCGAACAAAGAAGGTTTATGAGTTTGTTCATGAAATCATACCTGTGAGGGCTTTAATTTTGCTGGTACAAATTCTGTAATATTATTCAAGTATCAGTTATTCAAAGTGTTCAAATGGCATCCCTACATCTTTTAAAACAAATGGCCACTCTGGTTACATGAGCAGTTATTGTAACTGCCTGGAAATTACTTCCAGAAATTGCATCTTTAAAGCTGTATTACAAATCCAAAGCTGTCATTTAGATCTGGTTTTAAATCAGTCACTTACTTTGTTCTCACAGGAGACTTAGCCAGAGGCCCACAACTGAAGAGCTGGAGCAAAGAAATATCCTGAAGCGTAAGTATTTCATTCAGGTTTCGTACAGTGTTTACTTAGAAAGGGAGAATATGTTGGATTCATATGGAAGCTCATCATTGTTGCTCTGGTATTAGAACCATAACTAGAGAGAAGTGATGTTCTAGAAAATAATGTGTCAACACTTGATTTATACACTAACCTGTAATTGTAGCTTTGAAAATTCCATATATTCAATATGTCAAATTTTGCTTGTCACAATCTCACTTCTTGAAGCTGATCCAAAAGACCAGGAATGACTTGGATACCCTTTAGAAATAGTTGTAGGCTGGTGAACTTTCCACCTGATTTTTATGAGGCGGAGAAGGAGAAAGGAATATCAGTTGGAGGTCAGGATGGGATGTAAGGGCAGAGGTTGAAAGGAGGAGTAGAAAGAGGAAAGGCAAAGTGTTCAGCAGAAAGTCAATAGGTATATGCCAACTACTTCAGCATGCTGTCTTTCATATTCAATTCTGCCATAAATATCTTCTGTACTGAAACCTGCATGAGATTCTCACTGGATCTCTTCCCATTGATTAAATCCTTCTTCATATTCCTACTGAAAAAGCACTCTGTAATTCAAACAGTCAAGGGCAGAGGAAGTACATTAGATGTTTACCCTTTATACCTATTCTGCCATTTTCTTATGTTGCGTCTGTTCTTTGGCTGGCAAACTCTTCAGAACAAGCATTGTTTTGTCTTCCTTTACGAATCTTTCCATAATAAAGATGTTACCTAAACACACAGTGCAACAGTTGCTATGCCCAGCTCCACCTTGTCCTGTGTTCATCTTGCAGACGTAGCTAGTACTTGATGGTTAAGTGGAAGAAATAAATGAGGAAAAGGCACTTTATAGCAATAAATCAAAAATCAGAGAAATAATAAACAAAAAAACTCTCAAGGCGTGAGAACTTCTCACACCTGATCAAAGAGTTGGTATAATGCTGTTATTTCCAGCAATTGTTCAGTAAAGTTGGAGCTCATCTATGCAGCCCTGGTGTCAGCCCTGATGTGTAGCATGCTAATGGGAAGGGAGGAAAAGAAAATGGGATATTCACCTGACAGCATCCATGGACTGATGACTCTGTCACTTGCTCAGGCTAGCACATCAGGGAGAAGGCAATTATTTGCTTTCAGACAAACCATCCTGAGAGTAAAATGGTAATAAAATCTTACTGTTGTTGTCTGAGCTTTCAAATGCCAAATAGTGCCATGTCTTACTGAAAAGGGAAGCTACAGTTGAGGCTTGCACAGGAGAGGGATCAGGGTACTCCTGTCCGGCACATGATGTGAATAGACTTTCTAAAACTGTAATTTCCAAACGTATAAATTTCATAGATAAATAAAGATAAAATTGGAAATAAGAACTTTTTTTATATATGACAAACTGCTTATGCTGGACTGTGTGAGAAAGGTAAATCCAAAACATCTTTGATGGGCCCGGATATGGCCACTGAGCTGGGAGCACCAGCTGGGCTCCCTCATTGCCTTTTCTCGCTTATCTCGAGGTTACCAACCCAGCAGTGAACCTGTGATGTATTTCATATCCCTTTTGTCAGTGTTTATTCCATTCACTGGTTTTGCAACAAGTAGCTCAAGACTGGAAAGCAGTTAATAGATTTCCTTTCCTGTTTCAGCTTGTTTACTTTAAGCCTTTGGCAGCGCACCAGGCTTTGCACTCAGTGACTCCTGCCATCCTCCCCTGCTGCTGGGGGGTGTCTTAAAGAGGCCAGGGAGAGCAAAAAATAAAGGCTGGAAAGCAGAATTGTAAATCACAATGAATCACAGAGACCCTGGTGAGCACATGGAGGAACTGCTTTTTGCTCATCACTGAGATATAAAATATTTCAAGTTGAAAGCAATCTATAAAAACCAAAGCAAACCAAGAGCAAGACAGCATTTGTGATGACAGTCTGACTCAGAGTCCTTTCAGGGTGCAAGTTCTCTCTAAGCCATAAGGCACTTGTATTTTACATCAAAATTATTGCAATTCCTTCCTGTGGATCATTTGAAAATGTTTACACATCTTAAATGCCTTTGTTGGTGTAGTCAACTTTTGTGAGTTAGTTGGGATTTCTTTCACAGTTTCCTTCCTCATAATTTTTAAGCAGTGGATGGGGAGAAAGAGTTACGTTATCGTGTGTATGTAAACTGCAGCTAAGGGGATGTATTGTTTTTAATAATACTTATCAGACTTTGAGGTTACAGTAAGTGATAAAGGTCTAAATGTTTACTTCAGGATAAAGTTCAGCCCAAATCTTCTAAGAGGTTCAGAAAAAAAATCCCTATTTTTTTTTCTTTTTTTTGTATTATTTCCAGTTAGTGAGGAAGTCTGTTTTGCAAGAAGCCTTGTTTTGATAATATTTCCAGATAAAGCAGTTACTGAAAATCCTGTATCCAAGTACGATAGCAAGACATTGCAGGCGGATTTGTATAAAAACTGTTCGGATAAAACTATCCAGATTTCTGAGACTTCCCACACTAAAACAAAGTTACCATAACTCAAGAGTCCACTTGAAGGAATACATAAAGCCCTGTGTTTCTTATAAAGGCAGGCTTCTTGTGTACTGGCTTTGAACCAACAGTATTTATAGTATTGCATTATGGCAAAGAAACTTTTTAGTCTTCCAAGAATTTCAGATTAAGATAACTGTATTTTTTCCCTGTATTTGGAAGGGACAGTGAACTTGTACAGTGCACCTGCATGCCTGCCAGTCGTGGCTTTGTAGAAAATGGGGTTTAGCTCTTGATGCTTGTTAAGGAATATTAATGGTTATTTTTCCCTGTAAAACCAGGGAAGAGAAACCGCTTTGTGCATTTCAGAGCACTGCAAGAAGCAAGTGCTTTGTTTGTCTTGTCTTTCTCTTTCCTTAGCAAGCCCGCAGAGAAGTCTAAACATAGCTAATCCCACAGGGACACAATGGAAAGTTCGGTTTTATGCTCCAGGAGTACTTTTTGGTAAAGAACAGAGCAGTCCTCAGGCAGCACTATTTGTCTCTTCTCTTTTCCCCTTCTGCTACAAAACAAATGTCCCACAGAACAGAAGATGACCAGATTTAAAGTGGTAAAAATTACAGGAGCAATAATATATAGATGACAGGGAAGCTGCTTGTTTGGCTTTGACTGGTGGATTATTTAACTTGACAGCCACAATAACTGATGCTAAACAAAATTATTTAAATTAGGAGTCAAATCCCAGGTTTACCTCCTAGGAATTGCAGGCAAGGAAGGAGGGCAGCCATAGTTTTGCTGGGATCTAATCAGAGACTTCTGCAAGCAAAGGGCACTCACTGGGCTGGGTCTTTGCCAGTAGGGCAGCAGCAGGACATCTGAGGAGGGGACTTGCAGCTGAAAATGCTGTGTTTATTTTTTCTCTCTCCACATCACACAGATTAGGTCTGCTTTTAAGGTGGAAAGCAGTCATAAGTGTGTTCCTGTGCATTGCGTTCCTGTTTGGCCAAGTGAGTCAGTTCATACCTGCAGCCAAATCTTGGCCCTCTGGCTGGAATTTTCCACAACACCTACAGGAACCAGAGGCACCAGACCCATTATTTTTAGCACCACACATCTTCTTAACTCCCCATAGCAACTTTCAAAAATTTTACCTTAAAAGACTAAAAACAGACTGTAGTTTTACTGTTCCTAGGAATTTGTATCCAAGGCAGTGTTTCTGTAGCACCAGGCTGAAAGCAAAACTGCCCAGCAGGCTGGAGGTGCGAAATTGATGCTGTAGGTACAAGTCAGTGCCAGAGACAGGGGCCCATGTGCCAAACAGCAGATTCAGTATATTAGGAGCAGCCATGAGATTTCAGTCTGTTTCCTTTATCTCTTGAGTTTTACTCCTAGAAGTAAGCCACCTTCAATGTATAAAACACATCCTGTCCCTGAGCTCTCATGCAGGAGACTGTCTGTTCCCCATGGGTTTGATCCCCTCCTCCTTTGCCCAGGATTTAAGGAACCTCCTGGTGCCTCCTGTTGGTATTATCCTCCAGAAGATGGCCTGCTCCAAGAGGTGCCCAGACCCTCTGCCCAGCTGCTAAGGTGCTTGCCCTTTTGGGGGTTTTTCCCTTGTCCAGCCATCCCAATGTGCAGCCATCTGCTTTCCACAGGGATGTGGCTTCACAGCTTGGGATAGGCACCTAACCTTCAACCTTCCTAAATGTCTAGAGCAAGTTTTTTAAGGTATTTTAGCCTCCCCCAAAATACAGAGAAACAGTATTTCAGGTGGTCATGCTGTTGCATGAGCCCCTGTGTCTTGCATGAAGCATCTTACTGCTGCTTCTTAGGAGACACTGTGATTTAGATAGCAAAGAAATGCCAAGATAGGAATAATGCACAGCATATTTTACAAACTAAAGTAAGAAAAGGTCAGTACAGTGATGTGTACATTCAGTGGCTTTTTTTCTTGCTATGTCTGCTACTGGAGATTGTCTCAGGTAGGATTTAAGCAATTCCATTTATGAGGGGACAATTTTTTTTATGTCAGATGATTCCCAAGTGAATGGAACCCCAAAGTAATAGTTTGTGTGTAATTACCTCAGCTATGGCATCTATTGATTGCAAAGACAGGATGTTTAAACAAAAGCCTACAGATGATTTATCTGTCCTAAAACAGCTAGAGACCTTTTGATTTTTTTAGGTGAGGCTATTATGAGATGAGTTATCCTTTAAAGTTATAATTCCATAAATATACCCAACTTATTTATTGATAGATACATTAATTAAAAAAATTAAAATGTAGATTAATCTGTAACTCTTCAGTTATAGTTATTCTTCATTTTGAGTCCTCTATGTTCCTCTATGGAAACAGGCTATCCATTTCTTTTCCATTTAAGAGAAAAGCAATTAATAAACCATAAATTACATCCCTATTTCAGTATCTCAGTAACTTCACCATCAACCTGAGATCCAACCTAGTCCTGGCAGCAAGGCTGTGCTATTGCACTTTGCTCTTGGAAACCTGATGTTGGTGTTGGAGTATTCTCACAGAGCAGATCTTGGGCAGGCATTGCCTTTTTCCTACTTTTTCCCTTATTACTTTTTCATTTTTATAATTTATCCTCTCCTTCTTTCCCTGATATTCTTACATGAAAGCATTTGAGTAAGCAAAGGATACCTGCAAGTACCATGAGGTGTCCTGTGGTAGCCTTTTCTCCAGTGTAAAAGTCATTACACAGAAATTCTTCTGTGGGCAGGTCACCTTTACTAGCACAGTAGGCTGGCTGTAGAAAACAGGGCAAATACAGCTATACCAGGATTTAAAACTCCCTTTTCATCTACACAAGTTGGCTGTATCCAGAACAAAATAATTTCTTTAAATTTATAGTTAGCCTTGAACTGTAATGCAGAGTCTGTAATCCCCAACCATGAATAAAACAGGATCAGAATTTTATGTATTTCTCTAGGTGGGATATTTCAGCCACAGAACCTTGCATATAACCATCAGAGTTGGACTGAAAGGGCAAATACTGTCCTTCAAACCATACATCAATTTTAAAACATGCTGAGCCCACATGAACATGTCTTTCTAAGTATTCTTTTCACTGGCAGTCAAGAAATCAAGTTTGCTTAGAACAGAAATTTGTTAAAAGGAAATCGTTTCATTTGGGCATATGCCCAAATACATTCTAAAAATGGAATCATTTTCTGCTACACTGGTCCATTGGTCCAGCCAGTGGCCCTTAACAAAGAGGGCTTGAGTGTTGGATCACATGCCCCCATTATAAAACCAGAATAAAAATTAAATAATAAAGCCAATTTGCTAACAAATGACAGTGAAACAAATGTCATTGATTCATGTCCTGTAGCAGTAGAAGAAACTTGGATAATTCAAATACTCAGAGCAAACTTTTCACTTGGCATTTTTAAATTAGACTCTTATTCTAAAATCAATGTTGGAAGTAAAAGCAACAGTGATCATAATGTTAGAATAAGCAATTGAAACATCAGACAGCTCTTTCAGGGTACTTGCTTGCTGGTACACAGAAAGGAAATGACAGACACCTTCTCTTTGCTGTGCTCGTGACCCACAGTTGACTTGAGATGTCTACAGAATCAGGGGAAATGCGGATAGGGAAAAGAATGAGAGCATACAAAAGCCAAAAAGCAGACAACACATGCGGCATCATCCAGAAATATGAGGAAACATGAGCCAGGACTTGGAGTTCTGAAGCTTTCAACCAAGAGAAATACAGTATGTGCAGTTATAATACTTAAACATTCACTCCTTTTTATCTCTTCTGAAAACAGAGAAGAATGAAGAAGAGGAACAGGAAGCCAAAAGAGAAATAAAACGTAGACTCAGTAGAAAGGTGATGATGTGATTTTTTTGTATTGTGTATTTCTGTACATAGAATTATGTTCCATAAGAATCTAAAAATCAGTGTATAGACATTGCCGCAAATGTCCATCAGTCATTTTCCCAGATTAGAAATCTGCTTAAAAAGCAGTACAAGCCAAGTCCATGTTGGGGGATACCCCATGCTGTCCAGTTCCCCACACCTGGAGAAGCACACCAAATCTGGCCATAGTGGTGTTTCTAAGCAGGGGACATAAGTGACACATTTCCTCTGTAGCATGACCACCCCTGTCACGTACAATCAAGAGCAGCCACATCTGTAGATCCACTCTTCCCCAGAGCAGTGGAGAGGGCAGCAAAACAATGTGATCCCTCTGAAATCCCTTCAGAGCTTTTCTAACCACATCAGTGGTCTTAGCTTCTGCAGATGGGATCATGCTCATTGTCCCTGGAAATGGAGCAGTTACAGATCTGTTCCAGGAGAAGATGGGAGGAGTTTTCATAAGTATCCCTGGTCTGCCCATCTCTGCAAAAATACAGTTTCCTTAATATGATCATCTTTAGTTAACTAAAGGGAATATTGTTTAAGGTGGCTGAAGCAATTTGGCATCATAATGACCCCTAGATTGTCAAAACCAGGGATTTTTGTTAGGCAGATCCTTCCAAATCTCACATATTTTTGGTATTACAGTTCTAACATAGTATAACCGTTAATGCAAATGGCCTAGTGGGGTAGTGATGGTTGCAAAGTCACAATTAATATTCCAGGGATAATTGTCATGATTCTCTGTGACCTGCCCGACAAAAGATTATTTTTATAATTGAAGAAATCAGGTTAGGCTGCCTCCCCATTCCTGCGCAGCACTCCCAGGATGGTGCCTTTTTTTAGACACCTGAAAGTGACCCTATTTAGAAATACCATTAAAGTTCTCTTGAGATTACATCATACCCTCCTCTTTTATTTTATTTCATCTTATTAAGCATACTATTTTCTGCCTCCTGCTTACAGCTCAGCCTGAGGCCTACAGTGGCTGAACTTCAAGCAAGAAGAATCCTTCGATTTAACGAGTATGTGGAGGTCACGGAATCTCCAGATTACGACCGTCGTGCTGACAAGCCTTGGGCCAGGTTAACTCCTGCAGACAAGGCAAGGGACAAATGTAGATTATAAGAAAGTGCTTTCATCTGTCACTTATGGGGAGCTTTCCTCTGGTTTACATTATCTTGATGCCAGCATCACAAATGACATCTGCTGGTGACAGCAAGATTGTCATGGTACTACTGCATATCTACTGCTTGCAGCTAAGAAAACCCACTCAGGTGCCTATTAAGAGCATATTTTCCACCTCCATTATGACAGTTCAGGCCAGAATTTCTGGGGTTTTTTTCTAATTTTTAAATCCTTGCTAAGACAGATAAATGTTTACTAAAGGTGGCCCTGATCTGTGGGAATTCAGGCAGAGGTTTGCATGCAGAAGTCTGTGTCACTGCTACCAAGAGTTGCTTTTGCTGCTCAGTTGAGTGAAAAAAGGTGGAAGCTGCTCCTTCCTCCTTAACGTTCTTGGCCATAACCACAAGTGCAGGAAGTGACCACATGCATGCAGCACACCTTCCTGGGAAGTTTACCCCTAACATCCTACAGTTAATATAGCTCTGCTGCCTGACTTCAAAGGATGAGAAAAATGATCCTGTGATTCTCATTTTAAAAAAATATCAGTCAAAGATTACCATAAAGTACTTCTCCATTTCCCTCCTATACTACTTAAAGAAAGGAGAGCTGTAAGATTCAGGTAGCCAAAAGTGCTGGCTCTTAAAGCACTGGGTCTGAACCAAGACCTGTGGACTTCATACAATTCCTGTGAGATGTGCTTGACATGAAAAGTGGTGTGTGCAAGAACCCACTCTCTTTTAGCTAAGGGTAGTGAAGCACTGATTATATTTCAGCTTGTATTTTGATATTAATATTAAAAAATGCCAGCTCATCTGACAATTGTATCAGGTCAAGGTGAGGTAGTAAAAAATGTAGTTAGAAGTGCTTGTAGATGTTGGTTATGGGAGATGCTGAGCAGTGTCTAGTCCTCCCATAGTCTGGGGGAGGTTAGAGGACCCAGCACCTCCACTTTGACAGAGGTCCAACCAGGGTAAACTGCACTAGAAAAAACAATGGATTTCTACCCACTTCTGGGTAGCAGTTTTTAGTCTCAATTCATTTGGTAATTAACAGGTGCGCAAGGCTGATTCTGTGAGCGCCAAGTTTGTTGGCCTTAGCAGAAAGGCAGACTTGGGGTTGCCTGGAAACTCCCTTGTCCTTTTTCTTCCCAGAGAAATCATTCTTCAGATTCCAGTGGCAGCAGAAAGCTGCAACTATATTACAGAGCTGGAGCTCTGCTGTCTTTGTTGCTGATTTGGTACTCAGAAATCACTTACTCTTTACTAGCAGCCTCATGTAATCATGCTGTTGTGGTTAAGCACGACCACCCCCTGCTTAAAACAGGTTCTCATTTATAAGACTGCAGCCTGGTGATGCTATGATTTTATCATGCTGCTTGTCTATTCTGCACTGAAAAGCATGCACACCAGATGACATTTCTTTAGGGATTAATGAAATGATACTGCCTTTATTTAAAGTGTTGAAAGAAAAGAATGAGTAACAATAAACTGTCATTTCCTTTAACAGTGAAGGTAGGAAGTTGTGTGGCACAGAAACAAAACCCTTTGTAGTACATACTAGAATATTTCAGAAATTGTATTTATTACTTGATGAAGTAAATTGGTTATCAATCTCTTAATGTAAGCAACAAGGCATTTACAAACTGTACTGAATTTCTGCTGCTCTTTAGTGTCTGTCAACTGAAATCCCAAGCCTGAAATGTCCGAATAATTCATGTCATTCTACATAAAACTAATCAAATCAGGTGACTAATTCCACTTTAAAAAAAAAAAAAAAAAAAGAAGTGCTGTTCATCTTGCATTCCTGAAGTCCTGTCTCCAGAGGGGAGATACAAGGGCCCTGCTGTGTGCACAGTGCCTGTGCAGGCAGAGTGACTCACCAGCTCCTCAGGGCTGTGCCTGGAGATAGAATCCCCTCCTGTCTGCCTACTCAGCAAGTGATTGTCAGGGTAATCCAACCTCTTGCCCATTTTTGTCCGTGAAAGTGCTCTATTTCAGTGTGGGATTTGTTCACCCATTGCAGTTGATTTGGTATTTCTTGGTTTACTTTTGGTGCTTGATGCTTTGCGTTTCTTTGTAGCAGATGAGTGCTTTGAACAGCTGTAGTTGAAAAGTCATTCTTATTAATGATCAGAAGTATGTGAGAGCTGTGGATTAACGTAAGGGAGAATGGAAATGGGAACTGTAAAACACCTGCAAGAGTAGGGACACATCTCTTTCAGACTCTGTTTTCTTGAAAATTCATATTTCTTACGATTGCATATATCATTCTTGTTTATTAGGCAGCAATACGGAAAGAACTGAATGAATTTAAAAGCACAGAAATGGAAGTACATGAGGAAAGTCGGCAATTTACCAGGTGGGTGAATCCCTTTCCTTGTGTAAGTGTGAGAAATTAGTATGACAGCAACCCTCTGCTTTTCTGCAATTCCTCTGCAGCTGTGTCACGATTTGTGTGGATTCCTATCATGAGTCCACTTGAATCCCACCACTGATTCTGTTGGAATTCCCAGTATTGCTGATGCCATCCCTAGCTGATACAGCAGTGCAGGTGACTGCAATGGACTGGTCACTATGTATGAGGCATCTAAAAAATAATCCTTTGAAAGAACCTGTCAGTTCTTAGAGCTGAAGTTAGTAATCCTCAAGCACACAAAACAAAAGGGATTTGCTTCTCCGGCAGCACTCCCTTGCTCATTAAAGTATACATTTGTGTAGATGCATTTCCTAAGTGAAAACTAGATGATGTTTTGAACTTCAGAAAAGCTCACCAGTGTCTTGGCAAGCTTTCTAAGGGTCACTTAGGCTCCTAGCAGCAGTTTCTGGGGAGCAAGATATATTCCCTTGTTGCCATTTCTGACGTGTTAATGTGGATTTGTTTTGTACTCTGCTTTGGATAATACCAAGATGTTGTCTGAAACATTATTATTTAAAGGAGGTCAGAAGTGTCCACAGTTTTTTAGCAGGCTTTCAAATTTGGCAGAATTATTCTTAGGGGGAGGGACACACTATCTGTAATCTCTATGGCATGTGCTCATTTTTCTTGGGAGTTATAAAGGCTGAAAATTGCCACCAGCAATCGAAACTCGATGTTAGGGTTGGCCAACATTGTGTACATAGTATTAATGTCTTTGCTTCCGCAGAAAATTAAGTCAAATAAAAACAATTGTCTAAGACTGGGTCCCTTCTGTTTCCTGCTACTGCTTCAACCAAAGTTAGGATCTGAGCTAATGAGTGTGAATCACCTAATTAAAAAATTTGTGACAAAGAAAATTCATAATGGGTGATGGGTATTTCATGTATCTGCTACTTCACTGCTTGATTTCACAACTTCATGATTTCTTTATCACCAAAACTTGGAGTTTTTAAAAATAATACATTTAAGTCACTTCTGTGTAGATACAACATAAACAAATTCATTTTTAAAAATTCAAATCAGTTTCACAGACAGCAAACCTAAGCCAGAAGATGAACCAGGATGCAGGGTTTTAATTGAGTGTTGCATTCTGACCACTAGAAAATGTCCTTTTCAAACATGGAGATGGATCTTTTCATTTGGCTTCTGATGTAATTTTCTCTTTAGGTAGCAGGTAGTATATTTTTTTCAGAATATATAATAATACTGCTTTTAAAAAAAGAGCATCCCAAGGGAGAGAATAAAAATAGCAGATACAGAAACCAACCGCCTGCTTACATTGTTGTGTTTCTTGAGTTGCATTGCAGTATTGAAGCCTAAGTACAGACAGGCATGATCCATACAAAAAGAATTGGATATTTTTTCATGAGCTTTGAGAACTGTTGAGACTGATTACAACTGGATTCTTGAAAGCTGAACCAGGGATCCAGTGGAGTGACAAACCAGTAAAAAAGTGAATTTTTTTTTTCAAGGAGGACCTTTGAAAATGGAGTAAAAAATAGGCACAGCCAAATTGTGATAAATATAGGCAATGATTCTATAGGGTCCTGAAAGAATTTCAGCCTGAGGGAAATCAGGTTTTTTCTATTCCTTACCCATGCTCTTTTGTTTCACTGGTCATGTTGTGGAGTTACTACACAGAAATCGGAAGAGTAACACCAAAAAAACCTAATTAAGAGCAGAATAATATGCAGATGTTTTAAGTCAATTACAATTTTGAAAATAAAAAGAGATCCCATTTTTTCTGGGAAGTCTCATTAAAAATTATGTACTTTCTGCTATATAATATTGGATTGATAAAACAAAAGTGATTTAAGAAAACCATATCCAGAAGTCTCTAGCCAGAGAATTAATTTCTCATACTTTAATTATTTTCAAGAAGATCACTGAGATAATGCAAACCAGAAGGCACTTGCATTGGCACCTGATTAGCAAAGGCTGTTCTATGATACACTGAGATAACAAGGAAGCTGCTTACTAAATAAAAATAGTTTATAGTGTATGGTTTCCTATATTATTGCAGATTAAATATAGATGATTTAATGTTATAATCAGTATTTACAATATATTTGAAATGTTAAAATTTTATATTAAACTTGGAAAAGAAAGAACAATGGGTGACGTTGTTCATCATTTACTGTAATGACTGTCAATTGACTGGTTTTATATTCTTAGTAATTTAAACTGATTCTTTCTGTTATTTCATAACAAAATCTAAGAAAATTAGTTTCTAAAAATAGAGAAATCAATACAAGTTTGGGAGGGGCATATTAGCAGGTGTTCATGAAGTGTTTCTAATGAAAATGCTATATATAGTCCAGAATATTGTTTTTCTACAAAAACACAAAACCCCTGTGTCTTTTTAGCAATCCTCTGTTACCCTCATTTAGTAGATGAGCTGCATAGTTGTGAATGTCAGGCTTTGTGCACACCTCCTTCATTTGAGAAATGCATCCCTGTATTGAATTAACTTACAGGGACAGTGTGTGGAACTGTTAAGAGAAAATGTGTCAAACAAAAACTTAGGTAAATCGATTGTGTTGATGCATCATTATCTATGCCTTTTTCAAGCTGCTGCATCTATTATTACTTCATGGACAGATGCATTTTTAAAGCCATTTAAACAGAGATTTATGTCTGGTGATAGAAAGATTGAGAACCTGATACTGGTGCCCTCCTTACCCTTTTGCTTGGATTCATTACATTTAACATGATTTAGAATTTCAATTGCTGTAGGTTACTAACTTATTATAGAAAGGGTTGGTGACACCTTTTGGAGCAACCCACTTCTCTAGCCATCATACAGGCAATCTGGAGTGATGTACATGCCCTACCTAAAAGCCTAAAAAAAGTGAGGTATATTTGGGCCTTCACATACCTCAATTCACTGCTGTTAATAAGAAGAAAGCATCTGAAGTGCCAGAAAATTTGTTGCTTACTTAAAAGAAAATACAAAATTTTTGTTAACCTGATTTTGCAGAAGGATTAAAACCCCAGAAATTTAATTTTTATGGTTTAGCAAAGCTTTTCTGATAACAGTTACTAACAGCATCTCCAAATAATGGATACAATTGTGGCTAAATCTGTATTTGCAGACAAAACAGACTGGAGACTGTTCTCTGGCCCTGAGGCCAGCAGGCTTGGCACAGCTTGAATCCATGCAGTTAACCTCTTCCTCCCACCTCAAAAGAGGGTGATAATGTCCCCCCTCTACCCAGCCTTCCTGCTGTCCTGTGCTAACCCCAACCATGCCCAAGTACCTGAAAGCACTGGCTGACCCAAGCAAAACTATGCCAGGGACCACACTGGCAGGTTAATGGACAGACAGATGGACAGTGGCACACCAGTGCTTGAGCCACACCAAATCTCTGGTTTTCTGAGTAGAGAGAGGTGGACAGTGGGAAATTACAGGTCTGATTCTAAACCAACACAGATCAGGAAAATCAGGAATAATTGGCCCAAAATTAGGGGAAACAGCTATGAGAGCAGGATGAGGATCGATGTCATTGTCAGCTGAAATAACATAATTCTAAGTTTTTAATTTATCTTTTCAGGTTTCATCGTCCATAACTGTTTGACCACATCCCATAATTCAAGTAACAATTTTCTTTGGGGAAATCATTGTGTCCTGAAGACCTTAAATTGCACTGGAACTTGATTATGAGTGTGTGCTACAGCTTACCCTGAGGCTAATGAAGAAAGTGGCTCTCGTCTTTGTCAATGGACAAATGATTAGTCTGGGAGGAGAACCCACAGGAAGCGTTTGTCCATGTCCAGACAGACCACGGTTCTATGGCCAGCCCACACAGACAAGCCAGTGGAATTGTCAGAGCTCCACAAGTCAGGAAGTGCTGAAGACAATCGCTGGAGAGCCTGCTGCCAGGATCTCATCGGGCTTCATGGGGTTGGGACTGAGGGTAACAAAGAGGAAGGGGGGTGACAAAAGAACTGAGAGCTGGGAGAAAAGACTTTGTCAGTCCACAGAGAAAAGGGAATGGATGGGACTGCTCAACAAAGCACTTGGCCAGTGGGAAGAATTATTTTTTAAAAAAAAACTGAGAGTGTAAGCAACTGTGCATGTAGGGTTTTTAGCAGCTGCAGCCTGTCTAAAAAAGATAGCAAGCCATAAGTCCTCGTGTCATCAGTACTTTAGGAAGAACTATCATTTTCTTTGGTGCCAGTAAATACAGTTGCCAGAAATTAGTCCTAGTATAACTCAACTGTCTTTTTTTAAATCCCAGTGCCCATGCTTCAAGAAAACACATGGAACATTCATACAGAATAGGTAATATATTTTTTTGGTTTTTAATGTTGACATACTCTGGATCCTCAGAAATACATAAACAGGATTTGAAGGACAAATAATGTGACACTATGAATGCTATGAAATGCTTTGTGTTTAGAAACACTCCTTGCCGTCTGTCACTTGCCGTTCAAACCAGAGGGATCATTATCTTTGTCATCCACGGCAGGCAGTGGTGACACCTTTGACATCATGCTAGTGTGAATTCAAAGTCAGAATTGAAATTAGGCACAGAAGTCTTTATTAATAGGCCTGAGCAGTGATTACTAATGTAACTTTTTACATTTAAGGACTCTTGCACTGCTTTGAGGAAGAACTCCCAGATGAATCAGTACATCTTCAGCTAGTGCTCCTTCAAAAGTGAAAGAAAAATCCTTGGAGTGTCTCCAGTCTGTTTTTGTTGAGTGTGAAGAATGCTTCTTAGATTCGTAATTTTTTATACTATCTTGAAATTGTACATGTGAATGCAGTACTATTAAAATTAAATGGTATGGAGTGTGAAAGGTAATACATGGTTTTTCTAAGTTGGCCCAAAGGCCTATTAAAAAGCCTGTGGCATTGTTTACACTAAGAAATTCTCTGTCTTATATTAGCACTTATTTATCCTTTGAATTAGTGTACACAAGATTGAGGGGGGCGGGGTCTGGCATTCACATATGCATACATTTAATGCAGTATTACAATATATTTGCTATTTATCCTTTCTAATGTGTGTACATATTACAGTTTATTTTTGTCTTTTATGTGTCCTGTTCAGTTTTTAATTATGAAGTGTAAGTATTTCTTTTTCTGGCAATAAAAGATCTGTGTAGATGTGATTTTTACCTCAGAACCTGTGATAGATTGTTGTGGAATGTGTTTAGTTTATAAAATTGAAGTTTGTTGTTAAAGACGTCAGCCTAAAGGCAGGAAGGCAATTTGGTGGCTAAAATTAGATATCCCTCTTCAGAGCTATTTACAGTAAGACCAGGTTTGCATAAATGAGGTGGATTGTTTTAATGAAGAGCACTTCTAGTAACAGGAAAGTGCTTTCCAACAGCTGTCACTCTCTGTCACTCTATGATTTTTAAAGACATTGGCAAACCTTTTTTAAAAAAGGTAAGGTTTAAATGACTGTTAGGATCCATTACACTTTGGTAAAAACCTAATGATGTACAAGCCACAAAATATCAATAACCAAATTTAAAAAGCCATCTACATTGCTTGTAGCAAAGAAAAGGAAGCAGCACCTTCCTTTTTTAATGGAATCAATAAGAGCCATTAGAATTCCATTTGCAGAAAATAAGCTTCTGGAAAGCCCATCATTTTATAAATATAGAAATGCCACTTTGACATCAAGGAAGCAGTGAAAACGTATTCTTTGGCACTAAATCATACAGGAATTAGCAGGGCACTAGAGCTAAGATTTGTCAGCAATTCTGCTGGAATGCTAATTTTTATTTTTAGAATTTGAAGAGTAAACTTAAAAGTTACACTAGAATAGTTCTGATTAAACTGGTTTTTGCTGATGTTGATGTTGCCATATTTAGGAATGTGTGTCCAAAGTCATGTAAAGGTCTACTACGTTGACTTTGAAGTATAAAACACAGTATTTCACTTCAAAGGAAATGAGTGGAGCAATTAAATAGATCTCAGTGTTGCCTTAATCTTGTTGAAACATTTGAAAGCAGCCAAAATACTGAAGGCAGAAAGACAGTTGTTGCACAGGCAGAATAACTTGGACAAAGGTAAGATCAGACTATAAATATTTTATATAAGACAGTAGCTCCACCACCATGCCAGGGTACACACAGGTTACACAAGCAAACTAAAACTTGTTAAACTCTTAGGATGAAGTGAAAAAGTTGTCTTTGCAAGAAGACATTCCTCTATACTAGGCCTGGACCATGGATGGAAAGTCATGTGCCAACCTTTTTGTTTTAAGAGTAATAACACAAAGATGAGGATACAACTTCTGGCTCAGACTTGTTCAAGCTGAAGTTGGAGGGGTTTTTGTAAAGTATTCCCTCCAGGCCACTGCGAGATGCAGGACACTAATCTTGGTAGAGATGCTGAGTTAATTTTTAATTTCTTACTATTTTGTTAATAATCAGATGCATTGTTTGGCCCACAGTTCAGTGAACTAATTAAGCATATTTATGTAACTGGACAAAAAGAATTGCCTTTATTGGAACTTATGTAAAATCTTATGTAGTATACTTGAAGAATTAGAACTACAAACTATCCATAGTGTATTGTATCCAAACAGAGACACAGAATTGTATATACTATTTTTATATTCTAAATATCACATGGCAGAAAAACAACAGCTGTAAAGTGTTGTCCATGCAATAAAAAATAATGAGAAATTGGTATGTCATGATGTGCAGTGAAGCAAGTTTGCTTTGAGAAACCTGGAGTCGATTTCTGCTACCTCTCATAGTCCTCTGTATTGATCATTTCAAATGTTTTCCAGTTGCATCAACAACCCGTTGGAAATATTACACTGTACACCTGTTATGGTGCTGCATGCCTGCTAGAAGGGAAAAATCAGGATAAGTCCTGAGAAATTCATGAGTGAGTAATTCTAGAGTTAAAAATATGTTAAACAGGCAAAGAAAAAATAGCACTTTTCATGCAAAATATAGTACAGTCCAGTTGGCTAAGAGGGATCAGTATGATAATTTTTATCAACTTGTACAAATCATTTAAATGTCATCCACAATATATGACAAACCCTACACAAATGCTACCTATGTTCCACAGAGTCAGGTATGTCTGCATCCACAGAAAGAGAAAATGAGCAGCTTGAACTAGTGGTGTCTGAAATGATCTCATATATAACATTTATCAGTATAATTACACATCACAGCATGTTGCTGTGGGTGCAAAATAATGGATTCTTAATCAAATCCTAATTTCTTCTTCACAAAAAAATTGAAATGGTTCTAGAGTGTCTCGTCTCTCTCCTTTCAGGTAATACATATTAGTCTTTATAACTCAAATACAGTCTATCTGAATTCTTTTTTAATTGTGCTATATATGTTGACTCAATAATTACAACAAAAGTTAAACTAAATGCTGATGATTATTTTAGCTAAATACCATTTCAGCTGGTGATTTGAAACATGGTAGGACCAGAGGCAACATCTCTTCAAAATTATTGTAAGTATTCATGGCCATTTGTAGTTCTACAAGACTGCATTTATTTGTTGGGTTTATCATTTACCTACAGTTGTGCATGTTCCTTGCTGTGGTGGACTTCACCGACCTCTGATGTGGTGTGGGGTAGGACAGCCCCACCATCTGCTTTGGCCGTCCTGAGCACCTCTTAGAGAAGCACCACAACCTCCATGTTGACATGGAAAAACCACATCAAAAGAGCACCCATTTTTTAACTTGAAAGCCAAATGAAAGCTGTGAAACAAAGGGATGAAGTATCCCTGATATTATAGAAATTAGACCCCTCCTTCCAGGTGAAATTAGTGCTTGGTTTCCTGCAGAGATGCTTCAAACTCAGATCTGTAACTAATAGTACTACAGCTACATGAGAGAATTTGTTTCAAATTAACAGTCACTTAACCTGACTATAAACTCCATCTGAGCCCCAATTTTGTATCATAAAGTGCAAGAAGATCCAGCCAGCAACAGACTAAAAACATTGAATCCAGTCTGGCAGCCTGGGAATCAACCAAAACTCCCTGACTGTCTTCAGCTGGCAAAGCTTGGAGTCAGGGTAGGGAGAGCCACATTGTCACCTGAGTACCTGGCAGGACACATCTGTGTGAGCACTGCTGACATCCTAAGCAGGGACCAGAATATTGGCCCATGTCTTAATGTCTGTTAATGCTTTAATGATAAAGCAAACCAGGCTAAAAGCTTACATTTGCATGAGACTGTCAGGTACACATGAACAGTGTGTTTAACACTTTCACATCCTCTGGTTTTAATGATCTTCAGGAGTTAAGACCTGTCCCATTGCTGCAAACTAAACTGAAAAGATACTCAGGGTGAAAAAGAAAAGTATGGATAAACTTGCCTTCTGCCTTTAGGATCTTCCATATTTAGTTCCATTATTGTTGCTATCTGTATTTTTATTATACCAAGATCAGTGCAATGCTCATTGATGGGACATAGATTCTGGTGAAAAGAAAAAAATATATTCTGAAAGATTTTATAAGGTTGATACAAAAAAATTTTGAAGGTCAATTTAAAAAAAAAATAGTCCCCAGAATAGCTTAAAACTTTTATTTAACAGAAATCTGAATAAAGCCCCACCAAAATTTATGAAACTGTATTGACAGAGAGAAAGGAAGAAATTAAGTGAAATTAACATATTTGCTGAAATGTTCAAGCAGGTTTCTATTTATTAACTTTAATAATTAATAAAGTCTTGTTTCACTTTGTGTTCCCATTTCGTTTAAGGATTTTAATGAAAATAAAGCTCATATGAACAAGATACACCATTCTACCAATATTTTCTAGAAGCTGCATATTACATCAGATAGAAACAAAGAAAACAATGGTATTATCAGTATCTTCTTCAAGCATAAATTCTTTATACTAAAAAAACATCTTGCAATACTATGTCAAATTTAACAATATTTGAACATTGTTATGATATAGTAAAACATTAAAACGTTGCTAAATATATCTTCTCTTCCTTTCACTACTTTGTGTGGTGGTATATTGATTTGTAAACTTGTATAAATTTTGGAATTAAAGAAATACTGTGTTTTGGATTATTACTATTTTAGCTGGCGTGATTTGAAACAAAAATACCAATGGTTTGTTTGAACAGGCATCCGACTGTATCAGCAGTGGGGCAAGGGTGTGGAGATGGCACATGCTTAATTGCCTGCAACTGTTTAAATAGCTCTTAAGTTTTGGGAGGGAGGAGGGTTTCCTTAAAAAAAACCAGAATTCCATTTACAACCAAACTGCAAATGTGGGAGAGGCACAAGCAGACTGCAGAGCACAGACACTGTTGTACACACAGGAGCTGATAAAGCTCATAAGTTTCTGTCCCTTCCCGGCATTCTGCAGCACAATAGCTCAAACCAGTAAATCATGGCAACGTTTGTGTGCTGTGCCTTGGACCCAGCTGTACCTTAAACCCTGGGAGATCCTGAGCCTGTGTTTCTCTGGCAGAGCTGCTGTACACCAGGACAGGTTCAGCAGTAAGGAATCATTGCACACCTGCCTCTTCCAAGCAAGTCCATGTGGACACTGCGGAGCGACGACTCCAGTAAGGAGGGCTCGATCACACATCCACACCAGTGTGGGTTGCTAAGCTCCACTGGGGCATCCCAAGGGTCCAAGACAGACAGGAGATTCTTACTTGCTGCATAGACTCTAAGGCGGCCACAATCACCTGAAATGGAATTTTCACATTAATTCATTGGAATTAAAATTTTCCATACACAGTGTCACCTATTCATACACACTGGACCAGTTCTTAGACTTTATTGTTTCTGTTAATTTGATGAAAAGTAGTGAAAATTTATTCCTTAAATAACTTCCTTTGATTTCATTAAATGTTCCCATTTACAAACCAAGTAAGGCAAACAAAATTCAAACCTTGGTTCCCCACTGCCTGTCATGCTAAATAGTTACTGGTAACTACAAAAAATGAATCAGAAGCATTATCAGCTTAGAATTGCTGTCCCTTTAAAATGTACTTTCCACATATTTTATTACTTTCAAAAGATGGAAGGCTGTGGAGAATCAATACTGATAACTTTCCAGCTTACACAGGGCAGATTTTATGTAACAATTATAAAATGAATGCATCTACTTGGCTCAGTGTGATTGAATACGGTAACTCTAAAGAAGTGGCAGATCTGATACTGCATTTTACACAGGTGTGTGATATCTGTGAATGCAAGTAACTGTAATTGTTACAAAGTAATGATAGCCGCTTCTTGAAGTTTAATCTGTAATGTAGTGTGTATATATATATATGTGTGTGTATATATATATATATATATATACACACACACACATCTGCACACGAATATAGTCCAGTATCATCACCTGAAAAACATAAAGAATGTACTGGGGGGTATATACAGTACATATGTTATGGTGCTTGCTTTATGGTGTTTTTACTGAACAAGGAAACTGAAAGCGTGGGGTCTAGTTGTACAGGACTGTTGGATAGTTCTGTGCTGTGCACAGTTTCAAGTGCCTTAGAAAATTGTTTAGCTCTTTGAATTATAGATATATATGAATGAATATATATAAATCACCTCAATAAAACTGTTGAAAAAATCTTTACTGAAAGTATTTTTGTTCTTGAATCTCTAGCATGTACATGGGCACACATAGTAAATTTGGAGACCCTCCAGAGGCCAAACGAAACTCCCTCCTCATGGAAATGAGATGAAAAAAGGTTCCTGAAACCTTCCTTTGAATTCTGGCAGTGCTTCAAACACATCTGGTAAATTCCCTGTGTGTGGTCTATTCATGGAGAGGTGTGTTCAAAGACGTGATGCTCAGTTTAAAAACACAAAGTAAAGGTTGTAGCTCAATGGTTTGGAGATCTAATTTATGCTGCCAGTTTCCCCTTTCTTTATCAGCAAGAAGTGTATTTTACCAGTTTCATTGACAGCAGATTTGCAGTGGAAATACACCCTCTGCACATGAACAAACCTGATCTGCACAGCTGAGGGTTCAGCCTAGTCAGCAGTGCATCTGCCAATCTTTTAACTTTCATCTGCCAATCTTTTAACTTTCAAAGTGACTGACAATAACCTTTGTTTCTAATTACTTTGCAATAATTTCTTCTTTGCAAGAACTAAAAGAAAAAATGACCATAAATTTCCTCACACAGAAGGCAAGTTGATGATTATATTAAGGATATGCTTCTAGCATATTATCTTTTAAGTGGCTGCCTTGACAGTGGGACTGTCAATTTTCAATACTGACCATTTTTCTTCTGCAAGCATAAAAAAAAATGGTTAGTGACCTGAGCACTTACCCCTTCAGTCTCTGTAGATGCCCTTTGCTGAGTTCTGTTAGTCTCTGCAAAGAACTCAGTGAGAGAGTGCAGTGGGATGGATGGCCTTGTAAGGCTTGGATGAAATGAGAAACTTCAGCAGAGTCTCCAAGACACTCTCTCATACATAGTTCACATAAATGTAATACTAAATACTGAATTTTGATATAAATCAGGAGATGACTCACCCTCAGGTATCAACAAAGGGGCACATGTGCCTCTTGTTGCTAATCTTCTATTCAAACTCTTCCGCAGATGTATTACTGTTAGTATACATTAGCAATCTTCTGTGATATGGGAAGGAACCTGTTTGAATCTCTGTGTGAACATATAATACATATCCTTCCCCCTAAATACTTAGAATCTAACCAGGAAATTCAGGGGAAGGATGTAAATTAAGGAAAGACAGAAAACACTGAGACTTAACTGAATAGGTAAACTTACCTTACACTTCCGAAACAGCTGACTAACAACAGAGCTGAGGGCAAAAGTTAATTTTTTCCACATCCAAACTGATACAATGTTCCTAGACCAGACCTGGGGCGTGTGGAATGATAGTATTGCCACCACCAGATATGGAGGTCACCAGGTTTAGGGGATTGTGAAGTGCAATCCGGTCACCAAGTCTATGTACATGCACTTCTGTGGATATCGGAGAGGCCTGTCAGGAACTTGGAAGCAACAAGGAGTAATCTAATCTACCTCATTACCCCACAAATAAATGCTAAGTACTGTGTTTTCAACAGCTGAGTGATTCTGCGCTTAATAACCTTGTGAAAATCCAGCTCTGCTATTCCAGCTGTCGCTGGGTTGGCAGCAGAGACATACTGTAAGGAGGGAGTTGTGGCTATTGGGCGCAGTGGTGAAAAATCCATTCGCAGCCTGCGGTCCCGGAGGGGTCATTGCGGATCTCCCTGTGCCGCAGGGTGTGCACCACACCCGCACACGGCTGGCAGCAACAAGACACTCACCGGGCACCTTTTGCAAGAAAGAGGGAAGTCCAGCCTTTGCACAGATATATGCAGAGATAATCTGAATTCTCCGAGTACAGGAGTTATTTCAGCTGATGGAGTGGATCAGATTAGATTGTGCACTTCTGTAAGAGTGGTGTGATGAAACTTGGTAAAGATTCAAGACTTCAGAAAACAGACAGAAGAGTGAATATCTGCGTTCTTTTGGAGCTTTAGTGACACCTACTGAAAACCAATGAAATCCACCCAAATACGACTAAAGCTAATACCTTAAGGTACATCCATGCATATATATCTAGTTGCATCCATACACACATAATGTGGATAACTTTTCTGAATTTTCAGTGTAAACCTCTTCTTAGCTGTTACTGTTTCCTTTGCCTGTAAGCACATGGGGAAAAAATGCGCCCCTCTGTGTTTTACACTTTCTTTTGAGAAGTAACAAAGCAAGTTTTAAAATACCAAGCATACTTCTCTTTTCCTTAGCAAGGAGCCTGTCTGTGCACAGCCCCGCTACATGGTGTAGGTAAAATTTGTACAGCTACAGTGTCATATTGCGGAATGGTTCAGGTTGGAAAGGACCACAGTGGATCATCTGGTGCAACCTCCCAGCTCAAGCAGGGCTGTCCTAATACACACGGCACTCGATTGTGCCCAGATGGTTCTTGAATATTTCCAGCGAGGGAGACTCCACAGCCTCTCCGGACAATCTATTCCACTGCGAGATCACCCGCACAGCAAAGAGATTCGTCCTTTTATTCAGGTGGAACTTCCCGTGCATCAGTTTCTGTCCGTTGCCTCTTGTCCTATTGCTGGGCACCAACAAGCAGAGCCTGGATCCAAACTCTAGACACCCTCCCTTCAGACACTCATAGACATTGATGAGGTCCCCCCTTAGTCTTCTGTCCTCTGAACAGGCCAAGTTCCCCAGCCATTCCTTGTCAGAAATAAGAACTCAAACATGCCAAAGCACTGTTGACACCAACACACGTTATTTTTTTCCAACCCTTCAGCCTCAGCCCTCAAACCCGCCCGCCCCCTCGGCGAGCCCCGCCCGCGCCGGCCCGTCCCGGCTGCTGCGCACGCGCGCTGCCCCTTGGCCGCCTGCGCCGCCTTCTGCCACTGGGGACGCTAGCGGCCCGAACCATTCCTCACTATTTTGAGGGGACAACTGGGAAAATGTGTCTCCGACCAGTATCCTGCTTGGGTCCACTGACCCTCTCTTTTATCAAAATACTAATTCAGTCTGACAAAAAATCTCGTTATCTTTTGGAATTTTTTTTAACTGGGGGACAAAAACTTACAAACCGAGCCGGACTGGCCGCTTATCTCCTTCCCCCCGTTGGTCAGTGGTCTATCCCAAGATGGAGGGCACAGCGCCGGGGCACTGACGCCTGGCCCTCGTGGGAGCGAGTGGGGATCGGGACGCCGGGAGCGGCCAGCGGGCAGCGCCATGGTGAGTGTGTTCTGTACTCGGAATTGCCAGGGGAGCAAGGCAGGTTAGAGCAATCGGGTTGCCTCCAGGTTGCCTATGTGGGCTGTAACGCGTTTTGTTAGGTGAGTAAAGCCGGAAACCTTGCTGGGAGTGTTTTTCCAGATCAGATGTGGTAACTCGCAGGAAAGGCTTTCAGCCAGCTGAGACTACTTGGTGGGTCTGTTGATCCAGAACGCATTTCGATGTGTATTTCGATGTTAGAGCTGTGCCTGGGTGGTGGTGCTGCGGATGGTCCTCATGACTGATGTTGAATTGCTGCTGTAGGAGCAGCCATTCTAAAGAACTCTCACGAAGCAAGATGTGTCTAGATGAATTTCCTTATGTCAGCTTCCCGTGTTTCTTGGATGAAGTGTGTTGCGGAATTCCTTTCTAGGGCTGTATGTTGAACTGTATGTGCTATTATCAGATGTTTACTGCTCGATGTATTGCCATTTTGCAGCTGAATAAGCTGCGTTTGCTGTTAGAACATATGAAATGTCCATTGTGCATGTGGGGAGATGAATTAAGCTCCCACTGGTCTCTTTATGCTTTGTCTCCAATAATGTTTATAAGGCATTGACTTAAAACGAATACAGCAGCACACTGCAGAGAAAAGGTTCTCTTTAGGTGCATTTAGTATTTCATTTTTTGCTAACCGTTAACCAAATTTCCTTTTGCAGCCTCACAAGAAGAAAAAGCCCTTCATAGAGAAGAAGAAAGCAGTAACATTTCACTTAGTGCACCGAAGTCAGAGGGATCCTCTTGCTGCTGATGATACTGCACCCCAGAGAGTTCTGCTGCCCACACAGAAAGTAAATACTCACTTTTAATACTGAGGTTCATTCAGATAAGAAAAACCATGGAAAAAAAAAGTTGGTATGCAATTATACAATTCAAAAACATAGCCTGAGAGAAGGTAGTTTTTAGTTCAGCTTATTAAGAAAAAAAAGGGATGTTGTAGGGAATTTCGTGGTTTTGAGTTACTGCTTGATGGTTGAAGGATGACTTAACTGGCATTAGAGCTGTAAATGTATTTAAAAAACAACAACAAAACAAAACTTGCCTGACTCACTGTGTTAAAACAGGCATTGTTGGTTATGTTGCTGGTGGAAAGGTCCTGTTCAGACAGCACCCAGACATGGAAGCAGCTGATTACAACATTCTACTTAGCTGTAAATTAGCGTAAGGAGTGAAGAGAGATCAACAAGGACTTCAGCATTTGAACACTCTCAGTAGATGTGTTGCTTTTCTTTTTGCTAATAAGTTTTAAATGGACTTAAGTAACTAAATGTATTCCTTTTGATTATTTTCTTCTCCCTCTGCTTCCTAGGGGCATGAGGAGCAAAGAAGGGAAGAGCAGCGCAAGTATGGTGTCTTCTTTGATGATGACTATGACTATTTGCAGCACCTCAAAGAAGCCTCTGGTCCCTCTGAGCTTGTCCCATCTGTGCGTGGACAGCAAAGCAGAATTGTCATCACAAGTGAGGGGCACATAGAAGATGAAATTCAGAGAATTTCAGTAAGTAGTATTTTTGCTAATGGTATTGCTGTTCTTTGGAGCATTAACATGCTCCAGACACATTAATTGTGTGTGTGTGTGTGTGTGTGTGTGTGTGTGTGTGTATTTATAAGGATCCTTTTGACCCATAACCAGAAGTTACGGGTCAAAGTAAGCCCAGGAGCTGACGAGCCGGAGTTTACTGATGAACATTATTTTGCTAGCGCAGTGTTAAAACACTTCAGGTACCCACAACAAACTTTTCTCTACAAAGGTGGCTTGCAGAGGTGTTTGTTTGAACAAGCTGTGTGTTTTTCTGGGGTGGGCATTTGTTTTTAAGGTTTTTTAGAACTTTTGAATGCTCTAGGAGTTATGAATATGCCAGGTTGTATTATCAGCACACCACGTTTTTAAAGGGGAATGTAATGGAAACCAGATGGAATAAAAACAAGCTTTTCAATTGCTGGCATAACTTGTAGAAGTTCATGATGCTGGATCACATTGGAATGGAAAAGCAGTAAATGCTTTGAAGCAATGCAGTCTGCCATTGCCAGTCACTTACAGCTGAGGGAGTTTGATTTAACCAAGTGCTGTAATTTTAGTCAAAACCAATAGTCTTAGTCAGAAGTACCTTTCAGGTACAGCTTGGTGGTACTACATAAGGTGTAAAGTTAGGGTAGATGTGCATGTTGTGAAGCTTTTAACAAGCCTTTCAGTAAAGGGCTGATTTCAAATATGTGTGAGTGTTCTCCAAAACAAACAAAAAAAAATTTAAAAGTTTCAGTGTGCCTGCTGTACAACCATTCTCTAAAAAGCTTCAGAGGTGCAAGAAATACTATCTCTGTACTTGGAGAATATTGACATGGGAATTGATGCTGCAAGCACTTTACATAGGTATCATTGTATAACTCTGAAAATTTGCCCGGTAGCACAAATAATGTATAAGATTTTTTACAATAGATATAATTATATCTATTATAACTATTTATATTGTATATATAATTATATAGTTATAATAGATAACATAGCACTTGTTGTAACATTTAAGTAGCACTCAGAGTTTCTTTTGGTCACAGGAGTGTGTGCATGATTTTGTTAGTGTGAGCTCAAATACGAAACTGAGAACAAGTACATTGTGATCATGTTTTTCTGTTTCTTTTTCTAAGGCTCCATCCATTAAGTTGCCTTCCTCGGTATTTGCCACAGAGTTTGAAGAGGCTGTGGGCTTATTAAATAAAGCTGCTCCTGTTTCAGGTATTTTTCACCTTTCTGTGATGTGAGTTGCCATCTAGGAAGTACATGGTAATTAAGGCTTCTATTGTGATGTCATATGGTTTTTTTTTGCTTAGAACAGGCTCAGTAGCAGACATAAAGAATGATCTGTGAAAGACCCATGTTTCAATTTGAGACTTATTTTGTGATTCACTAGTAAGAGTTCTTTTGTTTTGCTTGGAGAGAGTGAATCCATGAGCTGTTACTATTGTGTAGCAAATACAAACTAATAACAGAGAAAGACTGTGGATAATACTATTAGTTTATTATTCTGTCTGTTTGAATCTGAATCTGAAACTTGATTTTCACTCAATTTCTTTTCGAATGCTGAGTAGTGTTTACATTCCTTCATTAGTGTTATTTCAGTGTTAGGGGCCATGAGCAGGTTTTTGTTATGTATCCATGTTTACAGTGGATATTGACTCCACAGCTATCTCCATATTTCATAACAGTATGGAATAGTTGCAGTTCTCTCTGTCCTGACAGAAGGATGATAAAGAGAATTCTGTTCATTGCAGCAGAGAAACACTAGAATTTCATAATGTAGAGAATTTTAGGGTTAGAGCTAATGCTGGTAGTTGATCATGTGGTGCTTTAACCTGGATGTTTTTTCTTTTACAATATTCTATATTAAAAAAAACATTTATGGGAGCTTAAGACCTCTGGGAAATGTGTGATAAAAAATTGACAAGAGATTGGTGACATAGCCAGGCTTGTATCAAATCTGCAAATATTCTTGAGGAATTTTGTGATTCTTTGGTTTAAGTTTTACTTACTGCAGATTACCAGTCCAGCTGGATTGTTTTTTATCCAGTAAAGTAGCTTTGTAATGTCAGAGAAATGTAAATATTCATGTTTTGTTTTTTCAACTTTCTAGGACCACGCCTAGATTTTGACCCAGATATTGTTGCAGCACTTGATGATGATTTTGACTTTGACAATCCAGAAAATATCCTGGAAGATGATTTTGTTCTACAAGCAAATAAACCACAGAAGCGGTAGACAGAGCTTTGTTGAAATATTTGTCATATGTAAATAGGAGAAATGCTATTTGCTATTGCTTGTGGTGGTGTAGGAAGCCACAGTGGTTTCAGATTTCAAACTGAATACTTTGGTGTGTTGAAAAAAGTATGACCTTGTGTTATTTGGATGGTAGCTTGCAAAATCAAATTTCTTATGTTATCCAAGAGATGGCTTTCTTTTGTTACTTTGAGCTCATGGATTATATGCAGTGTTTGGAATAATAGTGTTCTTGAAGTGTTTAAATCCTTGTCATCTATTACATGTAAAATACATCAGTAATAGTATTGATGAAGGCTAATGGGTGTTTCTGAAACCTTTGCAAATACTTTGTGTGATACTCCACTGCATTTTATCTACTTAGATTTTGGTATCATTCTCATCATTTCATGAGCAATAAGAAATTTTGCTTGTTTTAATAGTCAAGAATGCAGCTGATATTTTTCTGCTTTGACATGTATAGCTGAATATAAAAATAACTTCAGTCTCAGTGCACAGATGCATGATCCAGCCAGCAGTGCTTTCAGCTCTCAGACAAAAGTCTCACTCAAGATTTAAATCTGTTATTGCCAAATTGTTTCAGATAAGCCAGCATAGGTCAGAGCTATGTAAAGGTCCATGTATTATTCTAAAACTATTTTATACTTCTGTTCAGGGGACCAGATGCTGAGGATGAAGATGAGTGGGAAGATATGGAAGATGATAGTGATGAAAAGGATAGCTGCAGTACTGATAAAGACTATGATTCAGAAGGTGCTTTGTCAGATGATGAGGTTAATGGACGGACAAAAGAATTCTTTTTTATGCAGGAAGAAACCAGGAGTCGTTTCACGGAATATTCTATGACATCTTCAGTAATAAGACGGAATGAGCAGTTAACCCTGTTGGATGACAGATTTGAGAAGGTGAGGCAGCTCAAGAGTGTAGCTGTGAAGGGTGTTAATGCTTCTTTGTCTATTGATTTATTTCATCAGGCAGTGTCCTGTATACCTGTGCAGATTTTACTGCTTTTAGCAGTCAATGCATCAAGCCACTGCTCTTTGCATGTGTTCTGTGTTTAATACTGGGTACATTTAGAGGCTTGTGTCACCTAGGTTATAGTGTTAATTGCTATTGAAAGGCCTAGCACTGGTGGAGGTAAACAAAATTACTCCAGTGACTATATGAGCATTCATAATTAGTGTTACATTTTTGTCTGAGAGGCTCAGTTCAACATAGCAAACCATTTACAGATCCCTGGTAAAGCATACATTCATGAACTGATGTCAGAGCAGTGGAAATAGGGTGTAACTTTTGTTGTGAGCAGTGACAGGCTTCTTAAGGCATAGACTGGAATAATGCATCAGAATAAAAAACATTTCCCAGAAACTGATTTATATATCTTTATAATATAGCTTTATGAGTCCCATACAGAAAGAATACTGACAGTAAGGAGGAAATCCTACTTCAGATGCGTTTGGCACTTGTTCAGCAAATGAGAGGGGAGAGGAAAAAGAGGCAAATAAAAATAGATGTGTGACTCTTTGTTAAGCTATCAAGAAGTTGCATGACAAATGTGGTCTAATTACAGATATCCACTTCTTTATTCTAGTTTTATGAACAATTTGATGAAGATGAGATTGGAGCCTTAGATAACATGGAGTTAGAGGGCTACATTAACACAGACAATGCTCGGCTGCAGGAAGTCCTGGATGATTACTACAAAGAGAAAGCAAAGAAGTGTGTATTCCCAGAAGTACTGCTTCACATAAGTAGTTCTGTAATCCCTGTTTATGTTGAAATTTTGGGTGTGTTGTTTCAAGTTCATGTGCTCGAAGATTGAATCCCACAATAAGAGCAGCTGCATATGAGTATTATCCACTTATATGATAAAATTAAGTGGAGAAATTTTGTTGGTTTGAGCAGGTTATGCTCCTTTTGTATAGTTGTGTTGAACTTAATGTAAACAATATCTGTTAGAGGCATTCATCCTCTTAAAAAGTAGAAGTATTTATTTCGTTGATTGTATCTTTGTCCTAATGTTTTTAGTTTATTTTGAGGAGGCTTACTTTAAAAACTTCATTTTTGCTCCAAATTTCCTTGGAAATAGCTTTCTTGGGTCTGGGGCTTTACTTAAGGGAGTCTGGGCTTACATAATTCTACATTTTCAAGAAGAGATAAATCATATTTTTTTCTCCTCTGAACTTCTTCGAAGTTGTGTGAAATTGGATGCTCTTGAACCCAATGAAGATTTGGACTCTCCTGCAAATGAAGAAAGTGAGGAAGAAAAGGAAGAAATAGTAACTGTAGTTATTGAGGAGCCAAAAGAAAAGTGGGATTGTGAATCCATTTTGAGTAAGTATTTTGGAGTCTGCTTATTTGTTCTTAGGATTTCAAAGTAAATAATAGGTGATTCCAGAACTTTCTTGACAGTGCTTCTGGTAAAATGGTTTATTCTCTGAGCACAACAGGAGGAATTTCTAAAACCTAAGTAGCAGTGAAATTTATAATTTCTGTTTGCAAGCCTTTCTTGACTACTCTCTTTTTTTCTTTGTGACTTAGGTACCTATTCAAACTTATATAATCACCCAACACTTATTAAGGAACCATCAAAGGTAAAATTACTAAACTTATTCTGATGAACGGCACTGGGGAAACTTGCGATAAATGTGTTTGTTTTCTCAATGGGTATCTGTTTTAAAAGACAGGGAGCAGAAATGAGGGTTGAGGAGCGTTTTAGTACTATTTCTTCACTAAAGAAGAGTTTGGACATATTTTTTCTTATTAGAAGGAAAACTGAGTAAGTTCAAAATTTCTGTAATAGCTAGGCAGAAATAGAGCACCGAATTTTCTTCGTTGTTATCTGTGAGACACCTTTGTGTAATCTCTGTCTCACAGGCACATATTTGTACAGGTTTATTTTCCTATGGTCTGAAACAATTTATTCTAGTTCTTTGGTCTTCCATATGTTTCCCATCATTAGAGCACAGATTGATATCCCCAAATCTGAATGAAGCCTTTTTCTTGCAAGCTTATAAAGGAATATTAAGTGACTACTTAAGTTCTTTATTTTTTGAGTAATTTTTAAAGAAAAGGAAAAAATGTTTTTCTTGTTCTGGAAGGCCAGATTTTGTCACAGATGTTTTGATTTCTTACTTCGGGATTAATGTGTGTTTTTTGAGGGAGTTAAATATAGTGTGAGGAGAGTTAACATTTATTACTGTTAAATCTGGATCTGAAGTTTTTACACTGATAAGGCAGTGCCATGTGCATTTCTTGGAGAGAAGGCTAGGGGCCACTGATTCCTATGCACTCTCTATTTTAGCCCAAGCCAATAAAAATTTCTCAGAAGACTGGAATTCCCCTACACATCTTGCCTGAGAAGGGTCTCACTGCTAAGCAGGTGGAGCGCATGCAGATGATAAATGGCAGTGACCTGCCAAGAGCATCCACACAGCCTCGTTCCAAAGCTGAGAGCAGAGAGGATCGCAAAGCCAGGAAACAGGCAATAAAAGAGGAGCGAAAGGTATGCCTGGCTGCAAAGGAAACCCTGCCAAGCATTTTATGTTAACTGAATTCTTCTTACAAACTTTGTTTAAAACTCACTTCTCATGTCTGAAGGTAGTGGGAAAAACCTGCTGGTCTCAAAGGACTAATTATTGCTTCTTTGAAAAAAAAAAAAAATCTACTGGAAAGAAAGTTAACATCATACTTTTGTCTTACTGGTTTCCAGTATCAAAACTTGGGGTCTGTTACTGTGGCCACTACTGCAGATAAAGCTTCTGAAGGAGCGTCAGATTTCCTTACAATCTACAGTAGCAAAGGAAATAGTTACAATGTCTCAGATCACACAAAGTGAAAGTATCTGAAAGAAATGTGGAAAATCCTAATTGGCCACAATGAAATCCTAGCTGTCTTATTTAGGAACAGAAATTGCCAGCATATTTCAAGCTTCAACTAACCAAAGTGTTGATCCTCTTTGTACACATATTAATTTGACTGCTAGTAATTGGTGCCATAAATAATATTATTGTTTAGCTTGCTCTTGTTTTCATGATTTAAAAGAGTTAATTGGAATGGTTTGATTTTGTATGTTAATTCCTATTTTGTAAATTTCTCATTATTCCTATGTGCAGGAACGCAGAATGGAGAAGAAAGCCAACAAGCTGGCCTTCAAACAGGAGAAAACAAGACAAGAGAAAGAGTTGCTCAATCTAAAACAAAACATGCAAGGTCTGAAGCTGTCCTGATGAAACTGAGAAACTTAGTGGGGAAACATCCCTAGTTTTTCATTTGTATTGAGAAGGGAACTGCTAACTCACACCTTTGCCAGTCCTGCTCAAAGGGGATTGTTCAAATCCTGCTGTAATAAGACCCAGTAACTTGTCATTTTTTCTGAAATGGAATTCTGTATAAATAATGTATTGATGATGTCTATTCCATCATGAGTGACATGGCAATTGCTGCCAAATTTCATTACAATAGAAATGTATTAAAATTACAAATATTTTTCTTACATGTTATCACTGAGCAATAGAGTTATATATGTATTTGTTGAATATATTCAACAAATCAGCAGAATCCTACAGATTTGATCTGATTAGATTCTTCTATTAAATTATTTCTGTTTAAAAACCAGTATTTTCATTTGTGTCTTCTCTCTCTAATACTGATGGTTGAATACAGTTCCTTGCTACAATACAGTTTTGTTGGTCAAGGACTTTACACTCACTCCTCCTTGCTTCTTTGTTTTGGGTAGGTTATTTATTGTTTTGGTACTATGATGGAAGCCTTTTGTAAACAAAGGTGTCTGAAAAGCTGTTGTGTAGTTAGACATCCCTAATGTGAGTTTCACATTTCCTGGCAAATAAAATCTGTCACAAGGAGTGTTGCAGTTACAGTACTCAGTGACCCTCAATGTTGCCATTGGAATTGGCTTTGCTGGAAATACTCAGTCTCAGTAGGATGGCAAACAGCAGATACTTGGATAAATAGTGTGTGTTGCAGATAGTCACTGTCTTGGTGTTTCTGGAATACTCTTCCTCAGGTCTTGTGTTAAATTTTGCTTAATTGGAATACAAAATAATTATTACCCACTACTGTTGTAAAAACTTCATAAAGATGAGCTGAGGGCCAAAATCTGTAGGTTTGGGGTGAACTTAAATGTTTAAACTGTGAACATGAATTATTTTGATAGTGACCAGTCCATATTGTGAATGAAGTGAATAGGATTTGTAGTCAGTCCTGAATCCTTCTGTATTCATAAAAACCCCCTCAAGTTTACTTCTGTATGTTACAGACAGAGCAATCTTCTGCCTTTATGTGAAAAATTAACCTTTTTACTGGAAGGGACATGGTAACCAACACATCAGTGGAGTGGCTTGACTGCTGGTGGATTCAAAGCCTCTTCAATGTTCTCTCAGTTGTTTTGTGAATACTAGATGGAGACAAGCTAACGGACTGATGAAATCTTAATGTACAGAAAGAATTCAAAGTACTTGTTTTTATTGGAAGAAGGCTTTTATCATATATTTTAATTGGTAAAGTAACATGATTTTGGAGAAGGGAATAAAGAGGCATTTGAATCTGCAAGTCTTGATCACTGTTCAGAAAGCTAAAGTATCAATACAGTATATACATCTAGATTAAACCTTCATTTTCTAAAATTGTCTGTTAACTGAATCAATAGAAATAATCTGTAGGACTAGAAAAAGTTTCAGCATTTTCCTTTAGCTGATACCTGTACTAGTTTTCATGTGTTTTTTTCAAGCTTAAGCAGGGTCTGCCTGTGTCATAATTGCTAATTGTGTAATCACTGATTCTATGGTAACTGGAGTACTGATCACCCAGTACTCATGACTTCTGACAACAAAACAGAAAAGGAAATCTGAGAAGCAATTCTGTTGAGATGAGTCAGATACCAGGAAATAAGTTCAATGGAACAAGTAAGTAACATGCTGTTCAGTGCTTTGGGATGGAATATGATTTAGTCGTTTACCAAAAAGGACAATCTTTTGCTAAAGCCAGTGCACATGTTCTTTGCTAGATTTCTCATTATTGATTCAGTGGTACTGTGTTTATACCTAAAGTCCTTTAAAGTAAAAACAAAAACAAAAGAAGAAAAAAAACTTGAGGGGACGAGAACAGAATAAAGAGGTGGGGAGGCAGAGGAAGGCACTTGGAAGGAAGAGTGTATTCTGGACCAAGGACAGACACAACTGTTGCTTGGAAACAAAAGAGGAAAGACATTTAAACAGAGGCAATAGGAAAGGAGTCAAAAAGATTACAGAATTGCTTTGTTCCTCTGCACTTGTAATCAGTGAAATACTGCAGTAACCTTAACTGTGTTTTGAAATGTGGTAAAATCCCAAGGAAAAGGCAAGAGCCAAGCAGTCATTCATCTGCTTAGCAAGACAAGGATTTCTTTTGTTTTAGCAAGAGCAGGTAAAGAACACTTACATGAGAAGTCCTTACCAAAGTTAATTTAATGAAGTACCTCTGTAGGTTACAAGTCAAATGAAAAGGACTCCCTTTTTCCTGAAGTTTTCCTAAAGGCTATTTTGTTTAATTAAAGTCATGTCCCTGCTCTGAAATGAGAATGTGATTGTCTTTGGAGTTAGAAGGGCCTGAAACTATTTCCATGTAACTTTAACACCTATGTTTTCCAAAGAAAAAAAGGTGATTTAAATGTAAATCTCAACAAATTTAACATCTACAAACTAAGATCATCTTGGAATGCTGTTTAGCATATCATGAAAACTTTCCTACTGTAATAATGAAGATCATGCCATACTTGGCATGACACTTTCTATCTAAGCCATTACTGGGTATCACTAGCTCCTGCTGACATCCAAACCATAAATCTGGGTGGGTGCAGGTCACCTGCCCTGAACTGAGGTAGTGATAAACTGAAATATTGTTCTGCCATCTCCTCAGCCAACTGTGATGTCACTGTGAAAGCACATACCTGGGCAGTCATGTGGAAAACAGAATGCTGCCTGTCACAGCAAAGGAGAGCCTGTGCTCTGTTGGAACAGGATAAATCAGGAGGGAGTTCTGCAAAGGGGAACCCTGGTATGGGATAGGATTTGATAATTCTTGGGTCTTTTCCAGTTCAGGATATTCTGTAATTCTATGGAGATGTCCCTTTCTGACAATGAAGTACTGTTCCAGCAAGAGCCCTGTCCAAGTGCCACCTCTGCTGCAGCCGTGACATTCTGAGCTGTGTAACTGAGACTCTTGCATGCTTTGCATTTTGCACAGCTGCCCGAAGTCAAGGTCTGGCTCCTTCTACAACCCGTGGAAAACACTTTGCATATTTTGTGGTAAAACCCTCTTCTTTTTAATGGGAATTTGAGTGCATTTAGCTGAAATGGGTAATGAGCACTGGGGAAGGAGGAGGTGACTGCTGGTAGAGAAGTGGGTTGAACAAGTTTAAAACAGCAAGTAACTGCTTTCATTAGTGAACTTGATTAGAGAATTTACTGTGCACAGACACTGTGAATTCATATTCAGTCTTGCACTGTCTTAATTTACCTGCTTGCCCAAAACCATGTTTACTACACACTGAATTTAAAATAATGTATTTTGTCTTGGTGAGGCATAAATTACTGACTCACAGCTCCCTTTTTTGTTCCAGGTTTTTAGACTGAATTTATTATTTCTGCCTTCTGGGAAAAAATAGACTAATAAACCATAAGGGATAAGTAGTCCCTTTGACAGCATAATGTGGGCACCAGGCTCTGTTCCAGAGCCTGTTGAAGTGAATGAAAACATTCCCCTTGACCTCCCTGATCCCTGGATTACAAACTGAATGCGTGGTTGCACAGTTTGCCTGGCACAACCCAAATGCAGGTTTTTTCTGCAAGGGATGGGACTCTACATGTACCCCTCTGCTCCTCAGTTTGTGTTACTGATCCTGTGTCTCTGTAGTACATCAGATCAGCCCTACAATAGTGCTAAAATCTGATTTGGCAAGAAAAAAACCCAAGCAAAATAAAAAAAAAATACACTGAAATCAAAGTGACTGCAAGAACCAAGACAAAGGTGCAAATACTTTGCATTACTAGTTCCATGTTCGGTGTCTTGAGAGTCAATGGTTTTATCTAACAAAATAGTTTGAAAAGAGAGATCTCTGTGCTATGAGAGAGGTGAGAAGTTTTGTGTCACTGTGACTAGTGTGAGATCCAAGTCCTACGATGACTCTCCGTGCCCTGATGATGCAGAACTGGTTTGCTCCTCTGTGAGCAAGGCACAAGATATCTGCTGTTCTTCTGGTACTGCAGAGGAGTATTCCTCTCAAGTTTGCTGTTAAAAATGTCTAGAATCAGAAGGTAAGGACCTGAATCATGTAAGTAGAAGGTTCAAAGGCAAATGAGGATTTAGAAGTGTGTGTTTTAGTAGAACAAGCTGCGTTTTAGTTCAGCTGAGCTGTAACCAAAATGCCTTGCTTAGATATCTGCTTAATTCCTATGGAAAGAGAGAGGACAGCATAGAGAAATTATTAAGAAGATCAAGAGAAAAACTGAGAACTAGAAAAGCAGAGTAAGCCAAGTAAGACAGAAGCAGGGTCTTTACCAGCTGTGGATGGACTCATGCTATTCACAGTGCAAGAAAGAGGCTTTAGTTTGGTCTTTGCTTCCATGCTGTTCCTCACAAAGGGCGTTGCCCATCCTGTTACAGAAAAGTGCGAGTGATGCTAAAATCTGAGACACTTATAAGCCTTTCAACCTCTTTTATTGTGAGGCATAGCTCTTCCACAAATTTGATACTGGATATTGTATCTACCTAAAATTTCCCTGTGCTTCCAGCTGTAGGTGCTATCCCTAGTTTTTCTTCTGTGTTGTCAGGTTATGGATGCTGGTAAGCAGCTGCTCTCATTCAGTCTTAGGCTGTGGCTCTTTCAGTGGTGTTGGTGGGATGGGCAGCACTGCTGTTCATCAGGGAGACCCCACTCTGGAATACATCTAAACTCAGAGAACTAATAATGAAAATACTGACCCCTTGATCAGTCTGTTCTCCCTCTCAACTAAGAAAGAGAACCAGGTGTGTGTGGGGTGGGGTTCTGTTCACAGACCCAATCTGTTTTTCTCTGCATGTCATTATTTGGATTGTTCTCCAGCCTGTCCCTGAGCAGAACAAACTGGAAATGGCTTCTATTCCTTATTTGTGTTGAACCGCAGTTGGACTTGGACAGCTTTTTAAAGTTTTGATGAAGTCCTTCAGGAGTTAAACTGAACCCAAAATAAATACTGCTGCAGGTCCCTGCTCCTGAATATAAGTAATTTTAAAGCCTGGCTAAGAAAGCATCATTAAAAAAGCATCACTCCAACCCATAAATGGTTTTTCTTTGCATGCCAGCTCATCCAGTGTTCCAAGAAAGCCTTCAACAGGAAGTGCAAGCTCTTCAGCATCTTGAAACAGAGACTATGGGCAAGACAAATCACCACAGTGAAGAAGCAGCCCCTGCAAAAGGTACAGTTAGAACTGGAGTGTGTGTGTTATCTCCATATGAAGTCTTTCATCCAGTAACACTATTGTTTCCTCCAAGGACAAAGCCTGGATGTTGTGGATGAGTCTCACATATGTGCTTGACTGGGTGCCAAATTCTTTCCTCCCCCTCCCCTCCCTGTGCTGCTAGTGTTTGGGAATATTTCTCTGTTAAAAAGCCAAATCAGTAGATGTCATGCCTGCCCTGGGCACATAAGCATCTCTGCTCTTTGAGTAAATGTTCAAATATATATTTTAAAGACAATGTGAATCTCTAATAGGTTTCTCTTCACCTAAATCTGACAGAGGGCATGATTCAAGATAGTTGGTGCATGAATGCTCAAGGTTGAACCTGGGAGCTGCCCTTTCACAGATGAAGTTGCAGGGATTCACTTCCATTTTACTGAAGGGTTTAAAAATGTATTTGAGCTGAACTTATTTACAGAGATGGAGGAAAAGATGCTTAAGCTCTTACTGGAACAAGTCATTTTGCTGGGAAGGACGTGAGTACACATGGACATGCATGGATATTATTTTAGTAAGAGATGCCAATTCACTACTGATTTCATCAACTGCTGTTGTAAAATGTCCTTTAAAATCAATTGTGGAAAGAAACAGAAGTGCACAAAGGTTTAAAGTTAAAAAAATGTGACAAGTGGGGAAGGGAAGGTGTCTTTTCTAATAGTGTCTTTTCTAATTCTTCCTAAGTGCTCTTATGTCTGCCAGGACCATGGTATTTTGTTGGCATGCATTGGTATTTTATCCTTCTTCTGGTGCTGTCAATAGACAGTGAAGAGCTGAATCTGCTTTCTCGTGCCTTTCAAAAAAAGCAAATTTCTTTTGTTTGTAGCATTTTTTCTTTGCCTCACAAAAAAACAACCCTTGCTCTATGATATTTCTGTCCCTTGCAAGAGGGGAGTGTAGTTTGTGTCCTCTTTTACTTCCATTACGAAAGCAGCCAGGGAAGAAATCTAACTGGAAGCAGCATAATGAGTATTTTCTTAATACTATTCAATCAGCCAAGCAGGTCACAAAAGTTGTGAAGGAGAGCCACCCTCTTCCACCTTCTCCCCCACCAAGCACCAATCCAGATTTGTGATCTGCTTTCTCTTTGCAGTTCTTGTACTGGTCTTTGATGAAGCAGTGACATATTATTAACCACAGATGGGATTCAGTTTTGCACCCCTGGCACAACAGAATGTGAACATTAATTCCCTCCATAGGCCCTAATTTTAAGCTCTATTTTTTGGCTTGAACTGAGTAGGAATGCAAGGCAGAGGCGGTGGGGAGAAAGAGAAAACTAACCATACATTTTAAACTTAAAGGCAGCAAGTATGGGGTCTGATATTAACACTTCAGGAGGAGAGTCAGGATAGCTGTACTATCCTATAACAGAGGGAAATACATCCTCTCTCCATTCAAAACAAGTAGTGTACACAGGCTTCCCCACTGCTGTCTTTTCCACTGTCCCCTTCCCCACCCAGCTTTGCAGACAGGGAAAGACATTTAGAAAAGAACAGGTCTGGTTTACTACTTAATACCATGTTCAGCCTCTGCACAGAGCTCCCTGTGTTAAAAGTTACAGACCCAAAAAGATACACACACAGACAATATCTCATGATAGTGTGATTTATAAAATGTGGGAGCAATCTTGAAAAAGGTCTCAGTGGAGTTCTGCCTGCATTAGAAAGGCAGAAGGGAGAAGGGGGGCTCTTTGGGCTCACTTCCAGAGCAGGGATTCATGGCTGATAGCAAGAGCAGCTGCCATGATTCCAGCCTCTCTCCTCTCCTAGATGACAGCAATGCAATATAAGCAGCAGGACACATCTTCCTTCCTTGACTGGGGTCAAGCTCCTCTCTGAATTTCCACTGCTGAGTTCTTTAATGACTCTGTTATTTCTGGTCTTACTTTACCAGCTCTAAGAGCAGACCCTCCCTTTCCTTCTCCCTCTTGGAGGAAACCAAGTTATGCAAGAGCACCGGTAGTTGTGGAGAAAGGAATTGGAGAGTTGTTTTTCAGGAGGGACAAATTCCTGAGTGGCCTAGTGAGGATGTATATCCTATACTACAGGACTGTATATCCTGTACTACAGGACTAGTGAGAAAGTACATGAGTTGTGGGAAGGAGAGAAAGACTTTGTTTTTCTCTCATCCTTCTCCAAATACACGCCAAAACTCCCCATTCTCCCCTGAAGTTCCAGGTGTGCCTGCTGCACCCCTGAAGCCAGGTATCTGCCCTGTTTCGTCCTCCCTTCCCCTCCCCTGTGCTCAGAACCATTTTGCCCATGCTACTGGTCTGGAGCAGGCTTTTGGTGGCAGCTTGGGCCATCTTTTCTGCATTGTCACTGAGAGAAATAATTTGTAAACATCTCAGTTTTGGTTTTTTCACTCGAGATTCTGGCTGTTAAGAGTCCTTGGCCTTCTAAAAGCCCTGAGCCACGTCGCGTGAAAAAGCAGAGTCTCCAAGGCCTTGTTTTCAGGTTTTTTGTGTTGTTTATTATTTGATATCTCAAAGTTTTCTTTGCACCCAGCCGAGGTCCGGACAGCGGCTGGGACACGAGGCGACTGCCCTTTGGTGAGGCAGTGCTCAACTCTTATACAGATAACTATGTGTCCATTATTTACTAATTTGTGCCAATGCCTAGTGCCTATACTAGAAAGGTCACTTGTACCTTAACCCAATCCCCTCAAACTACTTTGTGTCATTACTACCTCAGAAGATGGAGGACGAGGAAGAAGGAGAAGAACTTAGGGCAACACCCTAAATCCTCCATCTTGTCCCCCATTTACCTCTATACTAAGAATCTTAAAACTACAAAATTTTTCACCCTGTGCTGTGCTAAGCTACTATTTTCACACCCTTGAGGTTTGCAATTCTTCTCCTAGTGTTGGAAGCTTTTCCCATGGACTAAAATCAAACTCGGTGTCTTTCCGGGCTGTGTGCCAAGGTCTCCAACCCCCCTGGACCAGCTTCACACTCCCCTGTCCAGGGCTCAAACTCTCTTCCTCGGGTCCCAGGTCATCCAAAGGGATGCCCTGGACTCTGACATAAACATGCTGAATCTTTAGTGTTAAGATAAGGGCACTTGGGCTGCTTTTGTAAAAGGCGCTGGACACGGAGGAATGGTCTGAGAACATCAAGGGCAGTGTGATGGCTGAATGTGACTGTGTTGACCCTGAACACTGATGATTTGTTGCAATGAGTTGGATTGTACCTGCTGTAACAGCTGCTGAAGAGCTTTTAGCAGAATCTGGACAGTAATACTGTCGAAAAAGATTTTAGAAAGCACCACTGCATATTCTTCACAATGCTGCTTCACACCCAGAAACCTGGCTCTCAGATGTGCCTCAGCTGACAGGGCACAACTGCTTCAGCAGTGTTTTGCTAAATCACAGAATCAATCACATAGGAAAAAACCTCTGAGTTCATTGATTCCAACCTATGACCAAATGTCCTTTGTCACTGCCCACCTGGAAAATCACTAGTGTATAATAATCAGTGTGCTGAATTAGTCCAGGGAGTCTCCTGGTAATATCCCTTACCCAGGCTCCAGCAAGGAGCAGACTTCCCCATGGTATGAGTCTGATTGACATACAAGACACTCAGTTCCCCTCAGAAGCAAGGCACCCACAACAACCACCCTTCTTTTATTACCTGTAGCCATAGAGGTAGTCAACTTCTGGTTGACTACATTGGCCTGGGACACTCCCCAGACAGAACTTCTTCTCTGCTGTGATCTGCCTGACCCTCGAGATCCGAGGCTTCACACCTATTCTGTAAGGGCCCCTGGGAAGGCAAGGGAAGCCAGAAGGGGATTCTTCTGCTTCCCTGAGCAGGGATGTGTTTCCATTTCCCTGATTTTAAGTCTCTTTCTTCAGCTTGATGGCAAGAGAGGCAGAGCTCCTCAGACTCTTGCTGATCTTCCATCCACTGCATTTTTCTCAGGCATGGAAGGGTGTGATTCTACAAGTCTACTTCTCTTTTGCACTCTCTGATACTTCTCAGTCTCCCCACCTCCTCTTTAAGCTCTGCCACCAGACTGAGCAGATCATCCACCTGTTCACAGTGCATGCAGGTGTCTTTCCCACTATTCTCCAGCCCTTAACACCAGGCTCAGACACTCCCTGCAGCCAGAGACCTCGATATTCATGTGCTTCCCAAGGAGCTCTGCTCAGACTAGTTGACAGTGAGGTTGGGATTGGGTAGGACTAGGACAGAGATAAGAAAATCTGCTTTTATTAATCCCCAGGATTTATTCCTGAAAGCAATTGCTGTTTGCTGGGTTAATACCATAAACATGCATTTTAGTGTCCCAAGTGTTTTTCTAGAGGAAGATTTTGTAGTTCTGCTAAGTTTGTACTATGAAAGCTGATGGGAGTTCATCACGGACACCTGTTGGTGGGGCCAGGTGTTGAACCAGGTGTTGGCCAGGCATCTTGAGTGCTCCAGTAAAGCAGGGGAATCCTTCTCCTGTAGTGTATAAACTGTGACACAAGCTGTTCCTTTCTTACTGTCAGACTATATTCAACAAGAGTTTACTAGGGCTCCACAACAGAGGGACATGGAATTTTGTGAAGAACAGGATGTCTGCTGTGCTGCAAACCCCACCAGACAGGCTTTGGTAAGCAAACACACTCACACTTGTCTTGTCCTGGAAGCAGATATGCTAAACTGGAGTTTGTGGTCAGTAAAGGCCTATATTAATACAAGACTTGAAATTCCAGGGAAGTTAATAAACTCTTATAACAAGACACATGCTGAATCTCAGCTGGGAGTTGCCCATAAGTGGAGCCCTTTTTCTGATTAAAAAAGTGACAGAATATGACAGTATGAAAAACTTGTGACAACAATTTCTTCAGACTCTTCTGCAGTTATATTCCAGGGTAACAGCTGGAATATAGGAATATTCGCTGTAGAGAATCAGAAACCTGGCAGCTTTTGCAGTATCTTGAGAAAGCTCTTCCCATCCTTTAGGGCTCCCTGCTGTTGGAAGGTTTGCTATTCCCTGGTCACTAGGCACAAGGCCAAAGGGCAGAGCCCTGTGGGGAAATCAGAAGAGTAGAGCAAATCATCAGTGGCTTGAAGTGGGATCCTGTTTTGTTATAGAAAAGAGAATAATATAAACAGTTCCTTTAGGAGAGTACTGCTGGTTTGGGGGGATTTTATTTTTTTAGGATGCTGAAAAATCTAACTATTCTTTCACCTATTCAGAGCAAGAAAAATGGCTTGCAAATGTGAGAGGGTGGACCTATGGCCTGTTCCTTCTTAACACTGCTTCAAGAGCAATTTGGAGAGTTTTCACTAGGTTCTATAAGCTCCTTGCTGGCGTTGAGTGATGATTGTGCATCTTTTTTTACTAGGACAAGCAACCATTGACTGAGATAAAAACTCCAACATTAACACCTGCTGTGTTATCACTTCTGGAGAGAGTACAAAAAGAAAAACATAAGCCAGGCAAAGAGTTCATTTATTCATATTTATGTTTTTCTTATAACAAACCCTGATGTATTTGAGATGGGGGAGGCATTTTTAAAGCAGATCCTAGCCTTTTGAATCCAGTTTTCTGATAGAATAATGTAGAATTATAAAGTTTGACTTCTTTTGCTGGGCTTTTTTTGCAAATCCTGACGTGAAATCCTAAACTCGTTTCCACACAACGCTTGCTATAAATGAGAAAGGACAAAAATTTCCAAGTGGATGTTGTTGATAGTGAATGGCTCTCCTGGTCATTATCTTGATCTATTGGGTGGACTGTATGCACAGAGGTTTTCATTTGGTTCCTCAGGAGGGACCCAAATGCATTTTCAGTTAGAGGTCCTCAAACAGAAGTATCTATATAGACCTAAAATTTACTGTCTGGCTTTGAGGTTCTTTTTGCCTGTAAAGAATTCCATAACCTTTAATCTTCAATTTTGAGATTTATTCCATCCTTTTTACCTTAAGTCCTTTTAGATGAGGTACAAAGCTTTGTGTGTCGTTTGTTCCAAATGTCCTTATTGATTCAGCCTTAAAATTAACATCACCACTTCCCTAAAATAGTTCCCTCTAAGCAGGATACCACATAGTATGTTTTCTAGGACCCATTGCTACTGGTAATCATGACCTGTATCAGTCTATATTTAGCAGATTTTTTAGAAGTTATTTTAAAGGTTATTTGTAGTATAACCTGTGAATGATAATACATGCCACTCCTCATATCAGTATCCTTGGTCCCTACATTTCTGAGGTTTGAGAAATTATGTAGATTATCATGTTTTATGGCAAGTAAATTTCAAAAATAATTATCTGCAGAGACCTTCAGAAACACTGAAGATAACAGGAAAATCTGTGGGTGTATCTCCTGCAAAAAATTCTTCAGGAAAGCTTGGGTAAGAAATTATTATAATTATTTTTTATTTTAATATTATAATGTAAAAAGAACTTGTTTGTTTTTGTGGTATAGAATATCCTGTTGCAGTGTTTGCAGTATGAGCTCCTCTGTATTAATTGAAGCAATTAATTTCACTGAAACCTGCTTCAGAGCTCTTCAGGGCCCCAGTATAGGCTGCTGAGAATACTAATTTTGGTGTTGAACGTTCTTTGATTTGGAACAGCCCCATCCCAAGTAGGCAGTGACTGTGCTCTGCTGTAACAGATGTCTGAAGAGGATTTGCTACACGACAGTACAAACCTCTCCAGCAGATCTTGTCCATTTACAGTGTGCTTCCATTGTCCAAGTGTGGAAGATGCCAGCACTCATTTCAGTAACAACTATGTCAGGATGACAGTGGGGAGGTTCTTCCTTCTCCTCAACGTTTTGTTTCCCAGACCATGATGTTTGGTGCTCCTGCTCCTCAGACCATGCAGTCAGTGGGGTTCCTATCTCTGGACATGCCAAGCCATGTCAGAACAGCAAGAAACCCTCCCAGCCCCTGTTTAAGGTGGTTGTGGTGCTGTTGCTCAAGAGGATGGCTCAGATAGTCAGCATCTTGCACCCCTCTGAAACGTATACAGCTGCAGAACATGAGTTCTTAGCAGGAAATGTGGCCAAGGATGATTCCCTGTAGCTGGCAAGGTATTTTGAGCCCAGGAGAGAAGCTTGTAAGAAGTGCTTGGCGTAGGATGAAAAGGAATGTGCACAAAACAGTCAGTTGCAGAGACTCACAGTCCAAATTGTTGCAGGGTTCTTCTGTGTGCAGTTTTACTGTCCTTAGTTGCTGCTGGTCAGTGGCTGGATCCTTCAGCTGTGGGGAAGACTGCAATGGACATTTACCAGTCCACAGTGCCATTATCAGCTCTACCCACCCCCTTGACTCTCCTAGCTACAGGAAAGCTGCTGTCAGTACCCAGAGGTATCATCTGTATTACCTGGGACTATGTTAACAGCATAGTAAGTCCTGTGCTTATCATACAGGGTCTTGCAGACCACCAACAAGGATTTATTGATACCACCACCATTCTCTCATTTCACTGAATTCTGAAACCTGGGGCTTGTCAGGCTTGACACCTTTCCCTAGGGATACTGGCAAGTCCAGGTATCACTGGGGTTGTAGTTGCAGCCAGTTTGGGACTGACTTGCAGCAGAGATTTGGGACAGCCATTGCCCCCAGTGGGTCCCTGGGACAGACAGCCACACTGGCATCTAAAATAGAGGAGAGTGGAACTGTGAAAAAGACTGGTCTAGGTGAGCTTGCAGGTGCTGGGTGTTGGCAACTGCTGCTGCATTTTCTGTTAAACTTGAGCTTTGCCAGGTGATTTACAGAGCACTTTGGGCAGGTGAGAAATCAGTTTCAGTGCTATCCAAGAGCATTTTTTAGCTGAGAAAGCAGATGTGAGAAACGGGCTTTGAGTGGTGCAAATAAATGGTCTCATCCTTAATGTGCCTGGAATTGGTTTCCAGGATGAGCTGCTCCATCACCTTCCCACAAATACAGGTTTAATCTTCTTAGAGAAAATAGAGTAAACTATAAAAGCTCTTTCTATAACAAGAAATAGCAGGTATATGGCTTGTTGCTGCTTTTAGACCACAGACAGACAACAGAAGATAAGAGTGACTGGTCAGCAAGCATGTGTTAAGGCTTTCTTCTGACACATTATGGAAGATCTTAAGCAACACAGTTTTTCAGCATCGCTCCCCCCTGAAATGCTACAGCTACCAATAAAATTAGCAAACTCCAATTCATTTGCTCAGGTTTAGTTGGGTTTTTTTCTCTAGGCTACAAATCTTGTTATGCTATCCTTTTTAAAGTTGTGAGATTATTTGTATCCATTGCCAAGATTTGATTAAATGATTGCCTAGAGGGGTGAACATTACCAGTGGCTCATTCAATGGTTTTAACAAAAGGTAGGAAGATCCAGTACCATGTGATTTTCTTTTTCTTTCCCCTTATGCTTTGATATATTGAACAAGACAAGTGAACATTGTGGAACTTCATGTGAATATTTAATAGAATCTTCCAGTCAACAATAAATGATAGTGATTGATACATGATAAATGGTTATGTATGCTGTGCATCTCTTCAAAGCACTTTGAGTTCACCCTAAAACCAAATCTCATTCTTGCATTAAACACTTTAATTGCTTTTAAAATTTGATCAACAAGACAGAAATGTTGTGGATGTATATCCCTTATTTTTTTGGTCACTTGATCCACTGTCAGCCTTGGATGACCTTGCATAAACTTTCAGTGATGCAACAAGTAGGGGCTTTTTAGCCCAATAATTTTCATTAAGGCTTTCAATTAAAATCCACAAGGAATTTTCTTACCAATTAAATGCTCATTAAGTAAATGAAGATGAAAAGTAGTTGGACACAGCAGTAATCAATACCATATTTTAAAGAGTTTAATTAAACTACTTAGACTCTAGCTAATAGTGATTAGGTGGATACAGAAAGGATGACACTGAAGCAATTGTGACTCCTAGAGCTAGAAAAAGCAGGCATGACAGTAGCCCCAGTATATTAAAGCAGTGCTGCTTAGCCTTTCTTTTAGTCCAGGAAGAAGAGGGAAAAAGCCCCAAACCCATTTCAAACTAACTGTGCAATGTTACCACAGTTGCTTTCTTTAACAACAAAATAAATTAATCCTCAAATTTAGAGCAAGTTTTACTGTATTTGTTGTTGTTGTGTGTCCCCATTATTTTCTATCTGTGTATAGAAGTGTAGGATTTCACAGCTTAGTTTCCAGTATCTTACAAAAAACAAAAAACAAAAACAAAAACAAACAAACAAAAAAACACAAAAAACAAAAAACAAAAAAAAAAAACCAAAAAAACAGGAATGGTGTATTGAGGAAAAGCATTTTAAACATTCCATTAGAAATGAACCAATCATAAATATATGGAATGTACCATCCCAGTTCAGAGTGGCTATGAAAAACTCTCTGAAACTAACAGCAACCCATTGACTAAGAAAATGGAAAGTTCCAATGGGAAAAGTTTGTAAATAAAACTGAATTAAAAAGAAATGAGCTTGGTTTCTGATAGAGAATGGAAACTTATCAATACATTGTGATAGATTTACATAGAGGATGCAGTCTTTTGTTCCATGTAGCATAATTTTAAATTCTTGACATTATTTCAGCAGGTTCAGGTCTTTTTTCTTCTTTCATAAAACAAATACTTTTTTTAATGAGACCAAATGTTTACTAATTTTCATTCTTTTAGTATGATTTGATTATAGTAATTCAGTTGTTTATTCACCACATACTGCTCTGCTTCTACAGGTTTTTTAAACAGAGTTCAGATAAAAGAGTATTTTTATCTGTATTAGAATGTGAGGTAAAGTATCCTAAGATCTCCCAGATCTTTCTGTCCCGTTTCTTAGCTGCTGTGCCGTGGCCTATCCCATCTTCTCCATGGCAATTCTCTGCCCTTACACACATCCACTTCTCACACTTGGAGGAGAAATGGGCTGTGCCAGAGAGGGAGGAATGGTCAGTGCTTGGGCTGCTGCCTTCCTCCATCGTACCCACAGTGGATGTGGGGCTGCTTCTCCCCACACTGGTGCTGTCACAGCCCTGCATGAGCCAAAGGCAGTGCCACTGAGAGATGGCCTGCAGCTTGAGCCTCAGCTACTGATGGCCTCTGAAAAATGCTCACAGAGGTCTCCCTAACAAATACATTCAGGAAGTCCAATCCCACTTACAGTATTAGATGACTCGGAGCTATCTCACGTCTCTTCAGCTGCAAGAATTTTAAAACAAAACTATTTCTTTTTGACAACATAACTTTTTGAAATAACTTGCCTTTCTTTGTCATGGGACAGCATCAGCTTCTGCTACATTTATGTTGTCAAGAATCTGGATAAAGAAAATTGAATGGGCTGATGGGTTTAAGCAGCATTGCACATTTAATGTTTGCTTCTGTGCTTTACTTGCAGACATCATCACTGTGTGCTTTTGAAGTATTTTAAAATGCATCAAAAGTGGTTATTTTCTTTTTATTTCAATGAGATGGTCTTTAACCTGTAGTTACATATGCATTGGTGAGAAATGCGTATCATCTTTCCATATTTTGGAAGAGGCTGAGATCAGGCAGCAGCACCTCTCTTGGCAGCTCAGAGCTCAGGTAATGTCCTGGGTTGCAGTATAAGATATGCACAAAGTATTCTATCACCATCTTCATGAACTGTTGAAACCAATTGCTGAAGCAGTGTTCTTCCAGATTTCCCCCTCCCTCTTCTGTTAAGTTGTCTTCTGCTAATGGGTCTTTTGTTAATGGCCTTCTGCATGACTCATAGGTAACTCCCTCCGGGAGTTATCTCTCTTTAATGAGCCATTAAGGACCCCCTGTATGACTCATTATCCCATTGTGAGATGCTCCGCCCAGGGGGAGGAGCCAAGCATTCTCACCTGGATATAATCTGGGATTTGGGACAGTACAGGGGGCCTTACCCACTGGATTCCCAGAGGACTAGAGCTACCAGACCTTTCTACAGGATCACTGCTTCCATCATCCCACTCAGGTTGTATTCTGACTCTGTCAGTGGTCTTTTGTATTATTGCATCTATTTTATTCTATTTTATTCTTTTTTTTTCTTCTTCCTATTAAATTGTATTTCTGACTTGAAGCCTCTCACTCGTTTTGCTTTCAAACCACTACATGTACCCTGCTTCAGGGGCTGAAAGAGCAGCTGAAAGAATGTGCTCAGTGTCTGCATAATGTTTGCTTCTTAACATCACATTTAAGTTCAAGGACAAGTATTTCAGTAATTACTGACACCCCTTATAAAAACCAGAAACCAAAAAGACAAAATGTGTATGATCAAGCAGTACTACAAATTTTTTTTGTAGCAAAGAATTTTTTGTTGTAGTTTAGGTTTTTGGGGTTTTTTTTTACAAGTACATAAACTTGCTTGAAACCAAGTGAGTACAATCTGTGCAAACACGGAAAAAAACACAGTTAAATGGATATACACATACACACCTTACCAAGTCCAGATGAAAATACAAGCCTAGCTGTATAATGTGCATATAACACTGTTTGCAACCTGCTCCCTATTCTGGAACTTTTAATTTAAATAGCTATTCACTGGACATGACTGGGCAGTACCTGTTCTCCTGCTGTCATCATTACAGGAATGACCTTAAAACTCCTTTTGGTTTGTCTTATGCCAAAAATTTTCATAACAAAAAATACCCCTCAGCACTGCTTCCGCAGAACATATTCTCTCATGAACTGCAATAAGACAATCCTTAATCCAAGTACCGACCAACTTGTAAGAATGTTCAATGACATTGTACAACTACAATGATCCACAGCTCAGTAACAGCAAAACAGCAATCATTTAAAAATTATTTTTTATTTGAAGCTCTCCAGAAACATTCCTGTGATTAACAAGGGAGAAGAGAATACGCTTGCTCCATGTTATATTAGTAATGACCATTGGTTACTATGGACTCGCTTTGGATTTCATGGAAGAGTAGTTCTTGGGGTTTGAGAATTTACTCGCATTCAGAAATTCTGTGTCTTTTAAATGAAACAGAATCCATTAATAACTGAGCCATCCACTAAAACCATGATTATTTTTTTGTAACTATGGGTTAGGCAAACAAATTAAATTGTGAAGAGTTTGCTTCTTTGTTTAATAATGTCATCTGGAAAATGTGATTTTTACAATTTCTGCTTGTTCATGCATCAGATAATAGGACTATCACATCAACACACTGTCCAAAGGAACTGTTCATGGACAATTTACCCCAGGAAACAAACAGAAGTCGCCATGGTTCTAGTCTGCAAGAAACAAAGGCTGGAGTCCAACTGCAGCAGTCCCAGTTTCTGAGCAGAACTCTTTGAGTAAAACACCCTCAACCATTATCACTCCCGCTAATTTCAGGTGACACTTGTAAGGCAGCTTCAGAAACTGGTTTTGAACAGGGCCCAGTGTCAGCTCACCACCACAGCCCCTCTGTGCATGAAGCCATCCCTGGCTCCACAGGGTCCCACTTGAGCGGAGGCTCCCCTGGGCCAGGGTTGGATTTCTGTGAAAGCCTGTATTTTCAGATAGTTACAATTATTAATCATTTCCCAGACTAAACAGTGGGCATTTTTATCAACAAAAGATGAATAAAGACCCCTTAGGTAGGATGCATTATTTTTTATTAAGTGTTAAATTAATCAAGCTGTTGACCCAACAGGATACCATAAGCTTAAATTTAAGCAAATGCTGAAGTGCTTTACTAGAGAGAGAGAGAGAAAAAAGGGTCTGATGTCTTGACAGATCCAGCTCTAAATGAAAATTATATTTTGCTCTAACTTGAAACAATTCACTTCCCATTCTGAGAACTGCATGTATCCAGGACAGCAGTTCTTACACAGTTGTTCAGAAGTGGTAGTTATTTCCAGCCCTAGGAAAAAGGCAGCGGAGGCACACAGCTGAACTGCCCACCAGAAAACAAAATCTAGTTTAACATAATCATAATAGTGATGATCTTCATTGAAGCAAGAGGAACAAGGATGTAAGATTTATTCTTGGAATGATTCTGATTTAAATTAAGCATTATTAAAGTTCATTAATTAAGTGCTTAACAGAAATCTATCAGATGTTGATAAATCATTTGTTACATTTGTCATGTGTACAAATTTGCTGTGATTTATGGCTCATTAAACTGATTTCTTTGTGATTTTCCCCCCTCTTCCCATTCACCCTAACCGTATTTCTCCTATTGCAGCAGCCAGTTTTATCGTGCCTGTTATGATACTTTGCTGTCATTGAAGATAGTTATTCAGTTGTTTGCATGGAACGAAACAAAAATATAGAGGGAGTTGAGGGAAATAGGTTAGTTCTACTGTTGTCATATACTAAAAACTAATAGTATGAAAAATAGAGCTTCTTGTTTATTAACATCCTGAATTTAACTACCATGTTCATAACGTGCTTTGAAAACATCTGGGGCAGTTTTTCTGCAAAACAAAACAAAAACAAAACCACCCCAGTCCTAACAGATTTAAGTAAGAAGCACAGTCTTTAAAAAAAAGGGGAAAAACCCACACAGGGTAATAGTTACTTGAAGGCGTGGTGAAAGTGAGGCAGTGTTACAGAATTTGTAGTGGATGGAAAGGAGCGAGGAAGATGATGCAGCTGGTTTATGGCCATCCCCCCAGTTGCTAGCTGAAGACCTTGCTGTTGGCCAAGGCCATTCAGCCTGTGTGATGGTTCCTCTGAGCCAAATGCCATTGTGATGTCCCCAATAGTGTTCTGGTTGTCACCTGGTGGGAGCTGCCAGAAACCCATCACATGAGTGAGATCCATGAAAGGCAGGCTTGCAGTTTCAGCTGCTGCCTCTGTCTCTTTGTGCACGGGGTACTTGTTAGTAACCCCTACAGGCCCTGAGGAAGCTTCTTCCATACTGATTTTGTGGAGAGACTGAGGTTCTGGTAATGGCAGGTCCTCGAGAAGATGCACATTGTAACCTTTAACATCCACTTTTATCGGTAGATTCTTGAGGGATCCTGCAGCAAATGAGGTAGAAGTAAGGTCATATTTGTTAGGCTGATGAAGGTTCAGGTTGATAGGGACAGCTGTTGAACATGGTGTGGGAGGGACACCTGGGAGGCTGTCTGCACAGCCCATCCTTTGCAAGTGAGAAGACTCAAGAGGAAGAGCAGTTTCTAAGCTTGGCTGGGAATGGAGATGGGAGCAGTTGTATTCCTCTGTTTCTGAACTATTCACAATCCCATTCGGCACAGGGACCCTTTCAGGAAGTGGGGACAGCATGCTGGCATCTTCCTTCAGTCTGTATGAAAAGAGCTGGTCAAGGAGACCCACAGAGTCACCATTCTGCAACCTGCTCTTCAGCAGTTCCTGCGGATGAGTCTTCCTAGTATGGCGTGTCAAGTGGTCCTTCCGCCCAAACCTCTGGGCACAGAACTGGCACAGGAAGTCTTTGCAGCCTGTGTGAACCACCATGTGACGCCGCACGTCTTTACGGGTGTAGAAGTGACGCTCACAGTGGTCACACTTGTGTTTCTTTTCCTTCATGTTGCCAGCTGGTTTCCCTGCATGACTTTTGAGGTGTTCCAACAGAACCTCAGTACCACCAAACTCTTGGGCACACACCCTACACGTGAGGTCCCCGCTGGTGGCAGCATGAAGAGCCAAGTGTCTCTTATAGCCTAGCTTGGTGTTGTACTTCTTGCCACACTCTTCACACTTGAAGGCCATCTTGTTGGGGTCATGAGTCTGAAGGTGATTCTTTAGATGGTCTTTCCTGTGAAAGGTCTTTTCACAGTAGCCACACTGGTGAGATTTCTGTGGAGAATGAGTGGCCGAGTGCCTAAGAGAAAAAAAAGAAACAAAATACACAAAAAAAGTTATTTGTGTTCATATTTATTCTAGTACATTTACTCTTGCAGCCTCAAAACTTGAAAACACTAGAATGCTTGAAGGAAGGCATTCTCACAACTTCTCATGTTATTAGTAAAAGCCTAAATTTTGTGGGGGGGAGGAAGGTGTTAATCATAAAGCATAGAGTAGATTAAAATGGCTCAACATCATCTTTTTGAGTAGCCACCATAATCAAGGGAGACTCGCTTTCTCCAATTCTATCAAAAACAGTAATAATAAAAACTGGACCTCCGGCACTAACTGTCACTAGAACACCCCAAAGGAGAAAGATGTCCTTTTTTTCCCCACTCACACCCAGCAGAAAAGGAATGCCTTCAGAGCTGTACCTGAGCAGTTTATATTTGGAAATGAAGGCTTTTGTGCATCCGTGCTGTGAACACTTGTAGGGACGCTCCCCTTTGTGCGCATAAGTGTGGACTGTGAGCTTGTCAATGGAATCAAATATCTTCCCACAGAGTCGGCAGGGATAACTATCTGGCTGCTTCACTTCTTTTCCCTTCAGCAGTGAAGACCGACCATTTCTCCATTTAGGTATAAACCTTACGAGAGCGCCACAAGTGCTTCCTGAGCTGGCGCAGCTGAACTTTGCAGCAGAGGAACAGGAAATGGTCCCAAAGCATTGAGTAATGCTTTTGCCTAATGATGCTCCTCTCAGTTTCCCTTTGAGTTTGCTTTTTGCTTTTACAGGTCCCAATTTATTTGGTGGTCTGAACCTCGTAGGAAGGACTCGGTCTTTATGGATGCACTGGTGAGATTCCAGCAGAGCAAAAGTTGCAAAAGTGCCTCCACAGCTGGAGCATATCCAAGGGTCTACAGGCTCTTTCTGCAATGAGAACAGAGACAGGTCTTTCTTACTAACCATTCTAAGGAAAGGTCATATTCTTCTCACTCATCTTCTCCTGTGCTTTTCTAAGACCCATCATTGTCTTTGGTGATATTTACTTCCATGTGCTACCACCTACTTGTTCAACTGGCAATAGATTCTCCCTAGGAGTAAAAACTCAAAGGAAAAGTAAGTTTGGCTAAACACTGATTTACATGTTTTTGTTTAGCATTTACTGTAACAGTCCTGAGTCCTTCACCTTTGTTTATTTGTGCTTACTGAATTTCAAAGTCTCTACACTTGTTGCATTTATGAAATTACTCATAAAAGCAGTTGTAAATTGTACTTTATCCTTGGACTGACATAGTTTATCTGCTATTCCAGCCACACAAAAATGGGATGGGTTTCTGTACAAAAATGTATATACATTTAGCCATACAGATTTCCTTGTGTCTTGGGCTGACTCCATGCTTTGCCACACAGCAATGGCCAATGGCTCCAGGAGAAACTTCCTTACTTAGCTTGACTTTTGGCATTAGACTTCCATTAACTAGATAAGAAACACCTTAAGTTTAGGGATCTCAAGCCTATCCTGACTTAAAGTTGGGTTTTTTTTTGTTTTGCTTTGGGCTTTTTTGTAGTTGTTTTTTTTTGTTTGTTTGTTTGTTTTTGTTTTGGTTTGTTTTTTGTTTTTTTTTTTTTCTTAACAGTGTATTATTTGGAAATATTACTTCCATGAAAATAAGAACTCTCCTGGATTCAGCTGAATTCACTTTAAATACTGATATTATAAAAAATCTGATGAAAAATAATTACCAAAAATCTCCAATCACTGGTGAAATGTACTTCTAATTAATGTATGTCCATGTACATCCTCAACTTCATCTACCTTTTATGTAAGCTTCTCATAAACTATCCTTCTTTTCCCTTGCTCTTAGGCTAGCTTGCTTTGGAGAGCATGGTGAGGCTGTATCCACTTCATCTTTATTTCCAGACTGAGTCTTCCTCTCTGCTAAGACTCATGTCTGATGCTGTGGCTCTCCCACACATTCCTTCTGGGGAATATTCTGAAGGCTTCACAGGCCTTCTTGGAACATGAATTCCTGGTTCATTTGTATTCCCTGTTTCACAGTCTTTCTAGATTAAGTATTGATTTTCACAGCCATGTTTTCAACACTTAACAAACTTTCCTTACCAGTTTAAGGATTTCTGCTATGATACAGAGGGGAAGGTATCTGAATTAGTAGAGAAGGGTTACTGAACAGGAAAGACTGAAATAATTAGTGGGTACTCTGGCCAATCAGTCAGAGCAAAAGAAGGGGAAATGGTGAAAAAAGTCTGAGGCTGGACAGCTTGGTTATCCACAAATTAGTGCCCATCTTAAAGTCTTCCCAATACATCAAGTGGTGCCACTTACATCTGACTATATCTGATGGCTCCATTGGATTACAAACACAGGACAGGAAGAAAAACCTTTCTCTGAGTAGCTGCTTGGCTAAAATTGCTAAAAGTACTCCATAGCCTACACTTGCACTACTAGAGTTATATAAACAGAGAAAATATGTAAATAAACCATAATTTACTATGTTCAGTGATGGCTTCAATGCAGAGTAAGGGTACTTACTGCTACTGGAGGCAAAGGGGAGACATCTGATTCTTCTTTAATGAAGACTGCAGAAGCTTCCATAAATTTGGCATAATCGGCAGCATACCATACTTTCAATTCTGTGTGGGGTTCAATTGGCTGTGAATGGAAAAAAAAAGCACATGTTTACTTGTGTCAATTTTCCTAAACCAAACAATGAGAAAAATAGGAGGGGCAGGGGTGTGCAGTGTTTTGTCCTTACCCAAACTGCATTTTTTGACTCTGTTTAAACTATTGGTAACTTAGATTTAAGATTCAAGCACTTTTTGAGTATTACTGCCCACTAGGGCCTGACACTTTCTGTTTCTAAAAGTGGAATTTTTATGTGTATGCACAGAGATTTGGAGCAGGGGGGCCCAGTAGCAGGAGGGATGCCTCAATCCTCACAGTCTTCACTCAGTGAGATAAATTTATTTGTCTGTGATGTTCAGACATCTGACAGTCTTTACAAGCAATATTCCATGGCCATTCCTTGATGTCTGGAAACCCACTGGACACACCACTTAACTATAGGGTACAGGCAAAGGAAAAACACATTGTGAATGCACAAGATCTTGGATGCCTCCTGGGTATGTCACACTGAGCATGGGTGCAGAGCTGATCAATATGTGGACTGCAAGGCAAATTGGTGCCTTTCCATGCACTGGCTCTAATGTGTCAGGCTTACTATGGGTGTGCTTTATTTTAACTCTGCTCTCCTTCCACTGAAGCCTTCCCCCACAGGATTACGGGAGCCCATAATCTGCAGTCTCCCATCCAGTCATGCTTGCCCAAATCTCTCCTTGGACTGGACTATGACCTCTTCTGACAAATGCTTTCAGTCAATAATATAGCAAATAGAAAAAAAGAGGGGTGATTACACTCACTGGCTACAGATCTGGCAAAGGAGAAAACTAAACTTTGGGGTCATGATTTATATGACTCCCTGACCCTGTACACAATTTTCTTCATCTGTAATAAAAACCAACATTGCTGCAACAGGGGTAGAGCTAAACTGCACTTGTAGTTTTATTTTAACTAAGATAAACTCGTGCCACCAAAAAAAAAAAAAACAACAAAACAAACAAACTAACCTGGAAAGAGAGCAGCTGAGTCTTATTCCAGAAAATGTGACATCATAAAATCCACTTATTTTGTAATATCAGTGTGGGTTAAGCATGGTAAGGAAAAGACAATGTAGACTGTGAATGCAGACAGGTTAATTGTGGATTTAATGCTGAAAACTAAATTTTGAACTCCCAATCACAAGCCTGCCTGCTAACTACAACTAGTATGGGTTAGGTATACATTTTGGTAACACCTGGCCTAAACAGAAATGGTCTGCCCTGAATTCTCCACTCAGTTAAGGACATGAGGCAGAGCCATTAACGAGGAGGCTCATCATGCACTGAGACAGATGTTTAAGGACGGGATCTTGGCCTGTGACACCCAAGACTGGTGCCCACATAAAACTGCACAACATGACACTGTCACAACTTTCTGCCCAGCATTCCTAGACCAGCAGCCTTCCTTTATGGGAAGCTGAAACCTGGTCAGTGTGACTTTGGGGGGAGAGCAAGTGCATCAGTATGTGAAACAGTCAAGTAAATTCAAAATTTACTAATCTCAGTAAAACTGACATTAAATATCATCCAAATCCACTACAAGTTGTCTTTTACTCTGTGCCACCAGTGACAATAAGAGAACTGCAGCACCCACATGAAACTCTCCTGGGATCAGAACAACAGCAACCATGGATGATTTTTATTTCCTCACAATGCTATACCTTTTAAAGCATTTATTTCTATGGATTGTAGCCATTAGATCAGAAAATAAGCTAATGGTGGTGTCAGGATGCCACTTACACGTCTGCTTTAGTAGCTGTAGTTTCATGTCACTGAAATCCCATTTCTTTGTAAAAACAGTGGGGAACGGAGCCAATCCTACTCCCATCCTAATACACTTTACTAAAAATGTCCTGAGAAAGCACCTTCAGAATCAGCCCTAAGCCAGCCTCACAGCATGACCAGCAGGGTGTGTCTGAGTGTAGCACAAGGCCGTTGCATTCACTGACCAGGACAAAATCTGCCGGATCCCACAGCACCCTGAATGATACTGGGACTTCAGAGAAATAAAACCCAAGTAATGCCCTTATGACACAGCACAGCAAAGACTCCAAGACACATGCCTCATCCTAGGACACTCTTTGTGTCAGTGTATAGGATGCAACTCTCCATTAATGCCAATGTGCATAGTCTTGCCAAAATCAGTAAAGAGCTAGTTCAATAGAATTTAAATTATACTGGAAATTTTAAGTTACCAGTTTATAACAACTACTTCTTGGAAAAGTTCGTGCTTCCCAAATATAGTATAGTAATTCCGTCAATTTTACAACCATATCATGCATTTCAAATCAAGTTGAAATCTCAAATTAAATGGACTGCATGAGAATCTCAAACACAGCCTAAACATGTCTCAAAGTAGCATATACCATTTCAGATTTTTTTTTAACAATTGTGTTGATATTAATCCCAAAATCAACTATACTCCACACTGTTATAAAAGACTAAGTGTATGAAGTGTTATTCTATTATCACCACTATACAGTAAATATTTTTTTCACTGTGCAGGTGGAGAAACAAAAATGGAAGAAAAACTGTAAATACTACTATACCACAGAAATATGTGCCAATCTTGGATATGAAACTGAAATGCTGGATTTAAATTCATAGTAACTACTTTTCACTAATATTCTTTTTTTAAAATTATTTTTAATGTTGCTCACAATGATACACAAGCATTATGTTCACCAGATAGACTTCTGTTTCCTAAGTGTGCAAAAGAGTTATTTCTGATTAAAACCACCTCTGCCTAAGAAAAGACCAAAACAGTAAAAAAACCCCAAGACTGTATGTTCTAGTTTCATTTATAAACATAGAGTACCTTGTTCTCTCTCTTCTTAGATGCAGTCCAGAATCTCTAACATAATAAACTGATCATTTCATGGCAACACTGCAGTATTCTAAGTTTTGCAGCTAAGTCTTCAGATTTAATGAGCATGGAAAATTGTACATAAAGATTCACTTAACACCCTGTTCCTGAGCACAGGATAATGTGCTCAGAAAACAACCTGTGTTCAAAAATGTAATAAAAGGAAAGAATTTTTTTGTTATTTCCAGAATGAAGTACTGTTGAATGTAATAATGCCAAATAATCTCACCATATACCTACCTGGGATTAAAGAATGTTCAGTTTAAACACTATCATCATGAATAATTTTTATGTTCCCTTGGGTCAGTTTCTTCACTACCCACAACAGCAAGTACACAACACCTTTTCCTGACAAGCCCCATACACTGCTTGCTTTACTACAGATTAAATGACATTAAAGCTGGTATGTATGTCATGATCCAGTTGGCAGAATATAATCAATGTTTCATTGTAAGAGTGAGTCTTTCAGAATCTTTGTCTCTAAATTCCCCTTTGGATGACAGGTGAAGCAGTGCAGGTTTAATTACCTTGACTGTTGTGAAGTAGACTTCTCCACAGTGCTGATAAGCCACAAGGGTCTGTTCTTCTTGGTTCCGGGCTAGCCGGACAAACATCATCCAGTTTCCACAGTCCTCATTGGGAGTGTCCAGAAAGTACTTCCCTCCATCTTTCAATACCTGAAACAAAGAGGGAGAACAGGAGGACAAAAATGATAAAACCAAGTCCTGCATAGAGGCACATTTGTTTTCTTTAATGTGCAATCACAGCTATCAGTTATCTACCTTGTTTTGGTCATATGTCCCTTGACATAGATCACTCTTAATGAACACTAGGTGCAAAAGAAAGTGAAGAATGAATACCTGCTGAGCACCCCACTACTAAAATAACTGTAGGCCTTTGTATGTATTTCCCATTTATAGTTCATCATTTTTATGTTACATAAAGATAATATTATAAGAACTAAGTGCAGGCAGGTAGAAAGATAAGCTTTATGCCTTAATCTACTTCCTGAGCACTTGTAATCTCAAGCTTCAGTGTTACTACATTTTGCATGGAACAATTGTACAGCTTGTGTTAATAAGTCCAGAGAAGTAACACACAACATAATGATATTTTAATAGTCTTCTCTTTTTCCCCTTAACAATGCAAAAGTAAATACAAATGAACAATTGTGCCAGAAAGATCTTTTTCCTTTACTTCATTCCACCTAGAATGCCCCTATGAGGCAAAAACTACCAACCTCCAACAAGACAGTTGCTTTTCTGCAATAGTATCTCAAATATGGACAGACAAACCTGCACAACTGATGTCAGCACAGCTTGTATTTGTTCTACTAACCACTTAACTGAGCAAGTAACTGCAAAAAAAAAAAGTTGCATTTTCATTGCTTCTGGGAACTATTTTATCTAACTTCATCACGTTTCCGATGAAAGCACCTGCCTGTTGGACAAGTTTGGTCACATACTCGTGCTAGGGAGAAGTCAAGGCAGCTACTGCTGTCATGTAGGAAATCTGGGACTCTAATCTCCTCTTCTGAAGAAACAGTCCATTCATCAGCCAGAGCTGTGCTTATCACTGTATACTTTTAAGCAAATGGTGCTGACTGATAGAGGATAGGGTGTGGTTTGCAATGGCTTGGTGAAGAGGAAGGAACTGGGTGCTTAGCTCATCCATCCATTGTTACAGAAGTACAGTTTCTGCATTTTTAATAGTGTCTAATCAAAAGACTGAAGATATTTAGTTATAGAGAAGAACAAATCTTTTGTGGTGTTCACGTGCTATGAAAATCCCAGAGATGGACAGTGTTATTTTACTGGCAGATGGTTACCATGATTTCCATGTGCAAATCAAGTTCACAGCAACTACTGAAGCTATTATTGCTTTGAAGCTCTCAAACTAAAGTTCAGAAGTCTCAGGCTTCTGGAGAAAGCTCAAATGAAGACACAGAGTGTGTCACAGGACAGCTGCTGCTGGTGTCTCTCTATTTGGGGGTGAGAGGGCCTGACATGAAATGCAAACTCTGGAAGAACCAAGACCTGTTGGGAAGTCCTGACAGAGGCTGTGGCTTGACCATGGACTCAGACACAGAGCTGTGCTCAGCCACAACCCTGACAGCAAAATGCAAAGACTGGGGCCCCGATGATTGCAATCAATTCTCACTCCCAAGGAATTCCTGTGGGAAAAGATGTCCATGTAGATTTGTCTAAGCTGACCTAGTCCTGAGAGGCCACAATTTTTGCTGGATAAAGTACAAATAATAGTGTCATGGTCCAGGTGAAACAGTCAGTACCTACGTGCGCAGCAACAAAAGGTACCAGCCCTAATTAACATTCTGATTAAGTAAACTGAGGTAGTGCACTGCGTGTCCAAGTCTATATATAAATTAACAATTATTATTAATTAATAACAATAACATTTAAAATTCATTAAGAAGTGTTTCCCTATCCCTGCACTGTTTCTCCATACTAAGCCAGTGCATATTTCTGTCCCTCTCACTAATTCAGTGCACAAACTCAAACCTCTCAGTGGTGTGGTGTAAAGCACAAATCCTTTTGTGTTATCTGGGAGAAAGTTCAGCAGCCATGCTCTTTGAAAAGCTTATCAAGTGCTATTAGACTGATAGGCCTAACACCCTAGAAATGGTAAAACTAGAAAGCAGGAAAGCAAATTTCTAGAAAACACAGTACACAGGAACATCTGGATACTTCCGGTTATACTGTACTGCCCAATAATGTGATTTACACATATAATTACACATCAAAAGTACAATTAATGAACTAGATCAGATGGCCAATTGACTGATTAAAATACCTAAATAAATATGAGCTTCTAAAGACACACATGTGCTTCATAGAAAGGCAGTGGGTTTTTACCTGCAGGACTAGCCTGCTCTCATCATAGCAGGTCAGTTTTGTAGACAGTTGACCAACATAAGGGCCAAATTGTGTTCTCTTCTGTATTACTTTCTTTGCAAATACACCAAGGACTGTGAACAAAACAAAGAGCAGTCTAACATTAGCGCAGACATCACAAACTATTTCTTGTATGCTTACACTTGGGAAAATGGAGATAAACAAAATAGTGCTGAACACGTTAATTCTTTTTCTAGACAAATAAGCCCAGTAAATAATTCCAAGGTGAAGAAACTAAAAAGAATGTAAATAGGTATTGATTTTTTTAAGAGAACTACATGGAATAAAATGTATCAAAAAATCCATGACAGGATGTTAAACTGAGTATGCAACACAAACATGTCAATACTCCTCAATCTACTAACTGATGTTATCATAGTCCTCTGCTTTTTTGCACAATCTGGGAAGTTGTTCTCTCCCAATAAGAGTGGAGAGAATCTATAAAAACACAGTATTAGCCTTCTTAACCATTCCACTGCCAAATCAATGGAGTGACAGTGTAGGCATCTTGTCATTCTCTTTCTGAAAAGTAATCTAGGAAGGACTAATTTTACACAGGTAGCTGTGGAAAATCTGCACACTAAGAACATCATTCCTTTGTTCATGTTTGGGCAATCAAATTGCTTTGCTTTCAGAAGGAAACAACAGTCTTTCTATAATATGAACTGAAAATGCTGCAAGAGGTAAATTACTCCACTGTGATCTCTTGAGTTTGTAGGGGGTGGATAAGGGATGTCATTTACCATTTTGTTTCTGACCTTTCATTGAATACTCTTTCCTGTTTTGCATGCTTGGGGAAAAGAGAAAAAAAGTACTGCATGGCTGTTATTATAAGATACAAATTCAACATTCATTAAACTTGGATTGACTGAACAGAACTAACCGGTTGCTCACAGCTAAATGTCACACCAGCTCTGGCTAATGTCCTGCCACCAGTTTATGCGTCTGTTACCAGAAATCCGTCATAAAAAACAGTAGCCAACTGTGAGCTTTAGCTGTGCTCGGCTGAAAACTGTCTTCATAATGCTAATGCCCAACAATTATGCCTTGAGTTACTCATGAAAACAGCCCAGTGTTTTTGGCTCCTCTTTCTCAAATGTGGGGAAAAAGAGCTAAAATACTTACTCTGCTGGTTTCCAGCTCTCAGCTCCAACACTCGCAAAGTGAGGTAGTGAGGTAGGGTGAGACGGGCTCGGCTGGGAATGACCCTATCTTTAGCCCTGATGAGTGGTCCGTGGAGTTTGCATTCTCCTATAAGGCTTTTACCGCAATCCTCACACCCTGCAAATCCAGAAAAGGGAACCTGTTACTAAAAATTACATACTGCTTTCCAATTTAGTCTCTTCTAATTTTGTCATCTTGAGAACATATCTGGAATTACAAATGCTTTTCTTCACATCAGTGCTCTACATTAGGTAGTGAAAAGATTATCTGCAAGTCAAAACTAAATGAGGAAGGTTTGAAATAACACCTCCAGTTTGTGCATTCTCTCCTGGGCAAATTGGTGGGTCTTGCCATCCAAAGATTTATATATGTGCTCATCTGGAGGTGTCACAAACTGTGCCTTTAAAGGCTAGGATGGGGACAAAAGCGACTTCACTGCATGCCCAGCTATAAAGATGCATCTATTTATATAGAAATATGGACAAAGTTGTTAGCAATAACCTAGGTAAGGCTGGTCCCTTCTTCCAACCTTACCCTTTCTGTGATTATGAAATTCTGAAATTTGCAGAGATCCAAGGAATCCAAGAAAGACTTTGTGTCTGCTGCACAGACCCTTCTCAGTAGATGACGAGACCCTCAGAGTACCATGAGAAATGAGTAGGATGGATCCTACAGCCACAGCTCAGTTGACAATCATGCAGGGGCAGCCTCCTCATAGGCTGCTCTGCCTGTTGGAGGCAAGGAAAAGGGGCACACCACATGTCCCAGCTGCTGGTTCCCAATAATGATATCTGCAGGCTGAACACATGGACCATCACAGAACTCATTAAAGAGAAATATGTCCGCAAACTGACTTTCCCCCAGCACAGTGAGATATTTTTGGTTCAGCGCAGCTCAAACTGGTTGCCAGGGAAACTCCTACAGAGCAGTGACAAAACTGAGCAATGAGACTTTCCAGCAGAAGGTCATCTCAGCACTGGTGTCACACAGGGCAATGGGAAAAAGGGGACTTCTTGCACAAAACCTTTTTATAGACAGTAAAACCAAACCAGTGAGCCAACAATGCTTTACCACTGAGTTAAAAAGAAAAGCTGATATTGGTCATCCATGACTACCTCCTTTTGTTTTCCTTCTGAAAACTCTACTGAGCAAGTCTATTCAGTAAGTGACAATACAGAGCAGAGGAGGAAAGCCAGAACAGCCAAGAGAGCCCAAGGGAGCACTGCAGCAGAGGCTGGGGCAGGAGAGGTGAGGCTTCTTTACAGACAGGAGCTCATAACCAAGGAGCATAAAGGGCTCAGGACACACTGCCTGGGGAGACATCAGAGATAGTCTTTGAAAAAGGACAGTAGCACCATAAATGTCATATTCAGGGTACCTCAAAAAGGTTTCTGTTTGTAAACACAAGCAGGCACTTGACTAAATCACGCACCTTGAGAGTCTAGCCCAAAATCTCCCCAGATAAGCCTGAAGTATTCCTACTGAGTTCTTTGGGCTCTCCATCAACTCCAACTGAGGAGGTAGACTTGTGTGTTGGTCAGGCTGCAGGCACTACAATAGTCAGTATTTTTCAATAATTTGTGGACCATGGAAGTTTTCTTTTGCCATGGCTCCCAGGCTGCACACCCACACTGTGACTAGCTGAAAAACATTATTTTTGCTAGTGCTACAGATAAAGAACATGCCCCTCTACAGCCATCACTTAAAATGCAGAAAAACTCCAACAATATAGCTGCCAGGCAGATTTTTCTTGTTATGCACTTATGTACCAAAAAGTCCTTTACAGCTAGGCTGTAAGAAAATAAAAATATTTCCTTGGTGATTTAACTTAATTGGCCTTTAAACAAATTCACCCTTCTGAGGGCAACAAAATTATGAGGGCTTCCTGAGCTTGCTTGGAATAATAGTGACTTTGTCTCAAGTCAAACAGCTCTTGCTTGGAGAGTCATTGTATGCAAACGGCTGAAACACATTACCAAAAGCAAAATGGAGACAAAGAACCGCTGTTAGAGGAAGGATGTGTCTAATCATAAAGTACACGACCTTATCAATCCATGCCATACCTCTGTGATTCATCACTAGCAAGCTCCTGAGCAAACCTTCCAGCTGCCCCAGGGCAGTGCCCACCTTTGAGGCTCCAGGGTGGGCAGCTCACAGGAAGGCTGGAAAGGGAAAGCAGGGTAAAAAGGGTATCCCTTGAATCAGACTCCAAATTCTGCACTAGTGCTCCATTAGCTAACCCTCCGTGGTCCTCAAGACCAAGACAGAAGGTCTGAAACAATTCACACTTGGGTAGTAGAGAGGCTCTCTAGAATCAGGAACTGCTTTGCATCCAACCAGGTGTTGAGCAAGGGCCTCCAAGCTGAGCAGCCCCACAGAAAACTGCCTAGGCAGCACACCTCAGCAGCAGCACAAAGACATCAGCTAGCCCTGAACAAAGTTACTTGCAGAGCTGGAAGCACTATGAAGCGCCTTGCTAACACAACCTGGGATTCTGACCTGGCATAGCTGCCCAACACCTTGAAATATGAGATTTGCTCAGTTGGTTAGAGCATGGTGCTAACAAAACCAAGGTTGTGGATCCAGTCCCTGTACACTTAAGAGTTTGATTTGATGACACTTGTGGGTCCCTTCCAACTCAGAATATTCAGCAATTCTGTGAAATATCCAGAGCTATCCAACGCTTGTTCTACGGTTTTCTGTGTTTCATTATGTGGGTCATGAAGATAACTAGAATAACTTAAGTTATTTAATAACAGGCATATTGGAATTACATTCACTACACAGTATTTCTGATCCCACACCAACACGTTAGTACCCTGACTGCAAATCTATTGCATTCTAAAAAATGCCAGGTGTACCGGAAAAACAGGATTGGAGCACTGAAAACAAAATAACTTTAGGGGCTACTAAAGGAAACTGAGATCTTTGTAATTTCTCTCCCCAAAACTAACAGTGCAAAACTATCAAGTTCACATTTTCCCTCAGATATAATTACAGGCAAAGTCATGATCCTTTGTGTTTCAATGCTAAAGTACAGATGCCATTGGCAAAGGAATGTACATAGAGTTGCAGCACAGAGTTTGTAAAGCTCACACACGTTTTACGCCCCTTTTTAACCTGGCTAATTAAGTAAAATATATTTTTTCAACAACAGCTTCAGAACACATTCTAACCTGTTCTGAATTAGGTTGCATCCAGCTATGGAAACAACACACTTTGTCATTTTAGCACTAAAAATGAAAAACACTTGGTCAGAAAAATCACCTTCTGCAAAGATTTCTTCTGCTGTTTGCTAGGCACCTTAGTACCTCAACACTTTTTCAGTTTCCTTGCTCCCTTAAATTGTATTTACACAAACAAAATTAATGGATTCGAGGTCATGTGCATGCATGCAAGAAAAAGTAAAACTGCCATCATTCCTCTGTTTTGTTGTGATTTAGATGAGTAGGCAACAAAAAGAAATAAACAAGATTTACAGGAGTTAAAAGCTGTTAAAAACCAGATTGTGTCATTTACTATATCCTTAGAAAAACAATGGTACCTTGTCCCCTAGATGGTACTTCTTCATTCTTCCTTTGTCCTCCCAATGATTCTGAAAAAATTCCAAATAATGCCTTTTTATCTATCTGCAGATAAAACTGCACAAGCTAATAGATCTTGTAGCTGTTAAGATTTTTATTTTGCTGCACCTCCCTGCAGCAGCAGGCAGGCAGGCAGGCACACGGAAGAGCCCAGCCCTGGTGCAGGTGCAGGCTCTGACCAGGCTGTGGGTGTGCAGCCACCACTTCAATCTCAAGGACAAGTTGCTCACCCCTGCCAACCACTGCCGGAGGGGCTAAGAGAAAGGTACATCTCCCCAACACCCCCGCTGGTACCCTGGCACCTGAATGCCTCTGCTTCCACTTCTCCCACATGTTGGGAGGCATGGCTGGCAGCAGCCAACCCCTGGCTTTGCCCTGCACTTTGGGTCATCACAAGACTGAGACGCGCTGCCCGCAGGATGCACTCCCACCACATGAGCTGACAGGACACTGGTAGCTGTGTTCCCAGGGAGGAGAATGGGCTGTGAGTGTGGCTCACCTGTACTATCCTCACCATGCTGGTGCTTCGCCCCAGTGGAGGTCTAGGTGACAGTGGTCCTTTGCTGCAGCCTGCACAGCCTGGCAGCCTCAGCTGCCAGCCTGCCTTGTCCTCCAGACAGCTCTGGGGCCAGCCACGCTGCACTGGGACAAGCTCCCGCAGCCAACGGTAGCCAAGCTGGCACGGCAGCTTAGGCAAGCTGGACTTGAGCACAGTCAACAAACTGGTTTCCAAAACAGCAGCACGGCTGGAGCACTGTGCCACCCCCACGGGCACAAGCCCGGCCTCGGGTAGAGCTCATTAGTGTGGGCAAGGAGCCACAGGCTTGCGTTACACAGAGCCCTGCTGCACAGATAACGGGAGCTATACATAGCCATGCTAGGAACTGCAATCACTGTCCTGATAGCTCACACATGCCACCAGATCCTTAACCAATCAGCAGCAGAACATCACTTTTTAAAACCAGTTTGCTAAAAACTAGATGCCTATCAGGACCTCCTCCCTGCGTTTTCTCCAACCCCTGCTTTCAAGCGAGACTTTACAGTACCTGAACATTTCAGTGGCCCACAAGATGCCTGCGGTGCAATTACATCCCCTGTGAAGGCAGAGGTAAATCATTCCTTTTCAACTGTCCACTTGGAGCAAATGCACCCTCTCAAAAATGATCAGAGGCTGATCAGCACTGGCATTTGCTGTGCTGTTTTGCAGCATTAGAATTAGCTCCCATGCACAGAGGGAACAAAGATCAGTGTACACAGCAGTCCAAATCCTAGCCTAATTACAATCATAAGATTTGCATAGCAAACAACAGTAATTTATTCCAGAGTAAAACTGTAGCGCTTCGTTAGCCTTGTTCAGCTTTCACAGAGAGGAACGCTGCAAAAACACCTTCTGGATATTTTCTGTCTGAGGTACATTGCACATGACAGTCTTGGTTCTCTTAGCCAAAAGTGCATGAGGGTTTCCAGCCTGAGGTTTGTTCTGCAGCACTCTGTGCTGGAAAAGCTTGAAATCCTTGTTCTACAATTTATTTGGCAAAAAATTCAAAGTACTCAATTAGTAAACAGTTAATCACAAGTTATTTTCCCATTATTGTGGGCCACTGACACACATTTTCTCCGTAAAAAATGTTTATGAAAGAAGCCTTATATCCTAAGTTTGATGTGCAAAATGAAGCTTTTCACTGATTAATAATTGACTCTAACTATATTGAAGTAAAATAGAACTTGTCATAATTACCAGAATTCAGAATGATTTTATTCAAATCCCGTCAACTTCTGATATTTTGATATGCTAAATTATCTACAGATTGATCTTTACTTTTTAACTGTAAAAATTGATCCCTAGTCCAGCATAAAAACAGGTGAACATTTCCTCAATGTCTCCTTTTCACGTCTTTTCTATGTCATACACCAAAACCTTGTATTAGCAGAGATGTACAACTGCTCAACTCTGCACGGAAAAAAAAAGAAAAAATAAATCAAGAAACCCAATTACAGGCTGACTTTGCAATCATAATCATTCACCTGGATAAAGACTGAAAACTTGCACTTACGTGCATGACACTGTCTTATTTGGGAAGCAGGTGCAATGTTTTCCATAACCCTGCACCCAAAATAACACCACCCTCACAAGGAAGGGGACAAAAAAAAAAAAAAAAAAAAAAAAAAAGGCAGATTTACTCCTGTGCATGTGAGAGGGAAACTTTAGATTTCAAGCAGAGAGTTGCCATGACTTTGACATATGGAAGCTCTGAAGTCTTGCAGTCTCTACCTGGTGGCACAGCACAGAAACTGTGCACATGGTACTGGGGCAATACTAGCCCTTTACCAAAGCCTTGTGCTGCCATGCCCAGGCTTTCTGGTGAGAGGACAGGAGTTCCTGAGACACAGGTGAAGGGTGAGGAGAAGTCCTGGTCCTGCTCAGGCATTAGTGGCACCCTGCACATAAGTGCCTACTACTGTTCTTGGGGGCCCCTCCCTGGGAAGAATGGTAGGTGGTTTGCAAACATCCCAGAAATCATTCTGAACATTAAACATATTCATGGGAACATGACCTCACTCTACTAAAATGTAAAACTTTAGAAATGAGTTACTATATTTGGAGACAGAAACAGAGAAAGAGAACAGCAAACATGCCTTACTGCCACCCCACCCCATACATTCACTTGGACCGGCAGGTCAAGCTGGTTCCCTAAAACCCAGCACTGCAGGTGAACCTGGCCCCCAAGTACCCTGACCCAGCCACTGATTTGCCGTGACACCTTCCCTTCCCTCACCTCACCTCCATCCTCCCTGTGCTTGTCTTTGCTCCCAGAAAGAAAGAAGATTTGGAAGGAGAGTACACCCTTGGGTTTTCAGCTGTAGGAGATCATCCCTCAAGGCACCTGCTCCTTCCTCACAGCAGTATGATCCTGACCAGCTGCTCTTATGGAAGAATGCCTCTAGAAGGGTGGCTCAGCACTTATCTGACTGTAAAGAAACCTAACACAAAGCATGTGTGCATTTTTCTGGCAGGCACAAGTCCCAGTATGTAAATTCTATCGAACTGCAAAACTATTCGTTATACAAACACATACAAGATAACAAACACTATGATTCATTACTATTTCCTAATAGGGAGTCATCACAATGATAATCAAGCTCATCTGGGAACAGTAAGTCTTTCACCTGGTAGCCATGCATACTTAAACAGACATAGCCCAAAGGAATTTAAACAGTTTTAGTTAAAAGTCAGTCTCTCACTAATTCCAGTGAGGCCTTCTGCCATGCACCTTCTGTCTAGCAAATGTGAGGAGCAAAAGTCAGAGAAACCTCAAGGAGCACAGCTGGGCTATGGAATTCAGCAGTTTCAGCATTTTCCCATGAAGGGAGTGCAGCAAAAGCACACCTCTGCTCTGCTGTATCTTACAAACTACACAGAAAAAAAATTACCTAAACACCTGAAAAGGCAGTAACTTACACATCTTTCCTGCAAAACTAAAGGAGAAAAAAGCCCCAACAAACCCACATCACAAAAAAGCTCCAACAAACCCAATAGGAGTTTGCATGTAGGTGCAAAGTTCACTGCAGTCTGATCAACTAGTTTATCTTGCTATGTTCATTCATCTAAAAAAGACCTGAGGTCAAAAAATTCACTGATTGATTGAAAGTTCATTTTAAAAATAATCATTTTCTGGTTACTCTTGGGATAAAACTTACATGTCACATTTCCAGTACACCACATGGGGTTTGGTTGTTATCAGAACTCATATACATAAATGAGCACAGTTCAAGTGAAGTCACCTCCCATAGTTTACATCTAATAGCTTCTAATCAGTGCAAAGAGACTTCTCTCTCTGCTGAAAGCTGAGCACATTTCAAACAATCATATTGAAAAATGCAGTTGGATTTTCCAGGGGTTTTTTTTTTTTCCTTCTCTCCATCTCCCTCCACTGTCTTGGCAAGAAGTCATATAAAATTAGATCCAGAAACAGGGAAGGAGGTTAACGGCAAATTCACAGAAACAACCACTACTTTTTATGAGAAAGAACCCGAGTCAGCATAGCATGGTCCTACAAAATGCCCAGCAAAAAGCTCTCTGAGAGACAAGCCTTCCTGCTGCACTCTGCCCATCTTCCTCAGCAGCCAGCAGCAGTCCATCCTGGTGCAAGGCTGTGGCTCCTTGGCTGTGGCACCTTCTCCTTGCTTTAGGTCTTCACTAGCCCTGTCCAAACTGTGCTGCTTCTATACTAGAGACGGCAAGACTAAAACCCCATCACAGAAACACAGAGAGCCACCAAGAGAGTCATATTCAAACTGCTCATAAGCACCCTGTGGCTCCTGGGCCACACGTTGGACCCCCTAATCTGCATCTCCCACACCACAGATTTTACCTACCACAGCAGAAGTATTTTATATATCTCAAGCACTTTTCTTTTGGAGAGATTTTTGGCAGGATAGTTGATTTATTTTTGTGTCAGACGTTTTAGTGGAAAATGTGAATGCTACTGTGGCAGTTCAACACAGATAGCAGAATCTTCCATCTTTGTAATAGCAGAAAAAAACCCCATATAATACATCTTCCTAAATGCACATATGTATAAATACACACGCACACAGCCACACACACACCATATTAAGTGCATTAATACTGTCAGCAGTTTTATTGATGGCAGGTCAACACCACGGTTTCAATGCTGATAAAGGAAGTGCGGCAAGTATAACGACTAAAGCTTAGTATCGATTAGTTGAAATATTTCCAAGCCTTGCAACATTCCCTTAAAAGGGAACCTTAGACTGGGTCTCTTGCTCCTTCATTGAACTTGCTTGTTACTGGCCACCAAGTCCAGATGTTGTGTGGAGGAGACTGGTGGAAAACATGGTGACAAAAGCTACCTCTCCTAAGGAAACCAGCCCAGATCAATCCTTCATTTTCCACTAATGACTTGCAACATGGACTTGTGGGAACTTCACCAGCAAAGACACTGGCACCTGGGATATACTTCCAGCTGCTTACTGGAAGAAAGAACCAGGCAGGAGGACACACCTTGGAGAAGGTAATATGAGTTTACAGTAGAATGCAAAGAGGAAGCATGGCATTCAGAACAGAGATGTCGTACTCATCCCGTGGCTGCAGAACCTGATGTCTTTAGAGGCATGTGTAAGAACATCAAGCAAGTACAGCTACTGGGAATCAAAGTGCAGTGTTTGCACCCCAGGACCCACTTCTGCAGGTCCCCAGGACCCACATCTGCAGGTATTAGTCTGTGCACATGGCTCCACTGATGTGCAAGTAGCCACATTATGAAAGAAAGAAGTCCATGTGGAGAAATGAATACATGGACACTTAAGACTGGTCAGGGCTGAGACCTTGGAGTCCTGAAAGAACACTCCAGTCCATATTGCACTCCGTGGAGGCTATTAATAAAACTGGAAAATGAGTTAACTTCCTCAATGAGCCATCCAAACTTCTTAGTGATATTCCCACTCACCCAAGAGAAAAAAAAGTTAATTTTTTTTGATCAATGAACCCTAAAGTATATATCTAAAATACTGAAATGAATGAGTCATCTTTTAAAAGCATTGGCTTTTGTAAATGAAGGGTCATTAACAGCTTACAGAACAGCTTTAGTTCTTACTATGCATCCACTTCGTAACAGACAACTTCCGTTATTCCTTGCTTCATTTCCAACAGGAAAAGCATGCTTGATTCCCAGCCTCTCTGGGAACAAAATGGGTAGGAGACTCTTGTCCTTAGCCTTTATGACCCTGTTAAATTATTCTCCTCTTTTAAGGCATGAAGTGATTTCTTTAAAAAAAAACACACAGACATTGGGAAGCTCTGCTGTTGAACAGACACAAAGACTTATTTCTGTGAAAAAATACTCATATGTGCAAGGATTGTATCTGTGTTTCCATTCATTAATTTTATTTTTCCTAAAATCCAACATTTATTTCTTTATTTCCCACAAAAAATACCTTTATGGGGAACCATATGATAATCAGCTAATGTCTTGACTGACACTGTAATAAAGAAATTATGTCTACCTGCACTTCTTTAGCAGACCAATTAAAAAAGGCTAATAAGATTGGTAGCAACAAATTAGACAGCAGTATAGTACATTTTCCTCACAATAACTATTCTCCTGAGGCATAAGGACAGCCCTGTAAGACACAGAAATACAAAGTAAATGATTATATATTATTATAAGAGAATTGCATCAGACTTGCAAAAATTTGTGGGTTTAAAAAAAATTGCAGATTTTTTCTATAGATTAAGCTCTCAACTCAAATTATAAAGTATCTCCATACAGCTCTATTTATTCTGCTGACAGTCATCTCAGTTTGAGATCAAGTAATATTTAAATACTTTTTATAGGTTTCTGATTAATCTGTAGTTTCTTTAAATTATCTGGAAAAGTCACACACGCACACAAATAACAGTAGTCTCTGTTACATGAATCTAAGAAGCAATCTTGCAATGCAAATTTGCAAAGAATTTGTTCCTATTTTCGTACTTTCCTAGCTTGAAGAACAAGATCAACAGATGGTAAAGCACCACCTTGGAGGAAATGCACCATTCCTCAGATACATATTTATATAACTCTGGTTATTTAATATACGTATTTACTTAAAGCTGTGTATGATTACATATCTCACCTTGTATTTGGTATATTTTACTCTGTTGGTTAGAAATCAAATATTTTATACTTCTTCCACTTCAACACTGCCAACAGGTCAAAACAATTTCATATTTTATAAAGATGTGAGAAGAGGCAAAGTGACAATTGTCCTGCCAGAACATCCCTACACACCCCTCGACTCACATCTGCCTAAGCACCTTCCAGTCCAGTAAGTTAAACAGAACACACTCTGCCTTGTCTTATCACTGGAGGAACAGGGAACAAGTGCCACCTTCCGTGTCACACATGAATCACCCACTTTCTTCCCCATTACACCAACTAAAAAAGCCGCGATCAACTGAGCCTTCCGCGACTGTGATTCTTTTCTATTTACACCATTACGAGTACCCAGGAACCCTCACTGGTCAACATGTTCATAACACATCTAGATTACAGCACTAAAAGGACCTACAAAAGTATCTCCTGTCCAACTTAAATGTTAACTTTATGTTAGCTTTAGCTTTACATTTTAATGGTTTCCAATGCCTATCATGCATAAATACACTTAAGTGAGGTCAAAAAAGTCTTGACACATTTGGATAACAATAATGACAACAGAGCCTGCAAACTTTGATATCTGCCTGCTTCAGTTCAGTGTTTTCACATCTAAGTCAAAATTATAAATGCATTTGCCTTTTTTGCTTTTTCTCTCTGAAAATCTTGGAAACTTAGCAGCAGAAGCCACAAGCAAACATGTTGATGCTCTACAGCTAAGCAATGTATTTTTATTTTAGGGATCACAACGTAATCTAAAGAAAGCACATTTGCATATGGAGCCCAAATTCTTCCAAGAAAAACAGATAAGTTATCTGCTGGGAAAAGCACAAAATGAGACAAAACTAGTAAGATTACTAGCTCAAAGTCACTCAAATAAAAAATGCCAGACTGAGGAACACAAACTATTCCAACAAAACATGAAGTTTTCCAAGCACTTCTTTAAAAATGAGGGGACTACTTGAGAGTTTTCAAACTGCTGCATCCATGCACTTTAATCATGTTTGCAACAAAACCAGCAATTCCTACTGCCATGTAAGCACAAGGCTGCATGGCGGCAATTCCTCTGTTCTGAGCTTGCCCTTACACTTAAAATAATAAAGGAAGAAATGACATTACTTAACTTTTTTTCCTGCTATCGTAAATGGGTCACACCTGGAAGATGTAGCTGCATGAGCCCAGAAATCTTTTCCTTCAGTCACCACAGAAACTAATATAGAAACTCTGGCAATTTGTTCTCCTGTTTTCAGTAGAAAATTTACATATGAATTACACACCAAATTCCCTTGCCCTAATAAACTGTTCTGGACTTGCATGATGAAAATACTGCTCCTTCATTATCATCCTTCTCTTGCTATTCTTTTCTGTCTTTACAAAAAAGCCACGTACACCTAAAGCCAGCAGCAAGAGTAGTGGTGAGTCTACCTCTTGTCTTGAGTGCACGCATGGAAACGGGTTTGGAAATATCTCCTCACATTTCAAAGGATTTTAAGATTCCCAGATTTTCTGCCAGACAGGCCCTCTTATTAGTCACTGCCTTGTGTTTAAGTATTGACACAGCAGTCTGTAGCAGTTAAGAAATCACCTGATGCAACTCAGCTGATTTTCAAAGGCATAAAAAATTGCATATCATAGCTTACATAAATAACTGATGTTCAGGACCTGACTGGAAGACCTAAATACTGATTTTCTGTTACTTTTCATATTCATTAATCACCATTAGATAAAGAATAAATTAACTCACACAGAGGCTAGAAACAGCACAAGAGTTTCTTAGGTGTTTCCCATGACAGAACACAACTCAAACATTGGTTTTACACTCAAGAACAGAACTGCAAACATTTCATAATCACACTACATATGTGAAATCAAAACAAACCTTACCTTATTTAAAATGGCACTTTTAATAAAAAGTCAGGATATGCTAGTACAGGGTGTGAGGAACCATGCCATCCTCCTTCGGCAGACTTTTCCAAATGCCCCTGTATTCAACTAAGTCTAACTCTGCTCTGTTTTGTTTCCCCAGGAGGACCCATTCAGGACCATGTGCTCCTTTTCAGCTGTCAATAAACAGAAGCAGTGAATTCCCCAGTGCTTCACAAAGCTAGTTAGGCATAGCCATTCATTTCTTCAGGAAAACAGGGCATTGATTTCAGCAAATTCCCAGGGAGCAGCTACAACAAAGAGATCAAAGACCCACCTCCTTTCCTGCCTGGCTTTGGCCGGCTGGGCTGAGAGGAGCAGCAACAGGTTTCCCGAAGAGCAGGCTCTATCCCCACTGACCACTGCACACTCCATTCACGCCCATCGCCCTCCTACATTCCTGGGACAGCCCCCGGCGCTAACCGTGACAAACCCCTACATTCAGGCAGCATAATATACTGCACACTAGTTCATCCAAGGATAAAAAGAAAAACAAGCTCCAGGGGAAGTTTGCTGCTTCCCCGACCAGCCAAGCCTTGGTAGCTGACAGACTTTACATAAATGTCTTTTTTTTTCTTAGCTTCTCCATCTAAATCAGAGAAACGCTTGCTACCTCAAATTCATTGTGCTGAAACTTCTCTGGAATGTTGACTTTTCTGATTTATTTCCACAAGCTTGAAGATTTAGCTGCTGGAGTTTGAGGTCTAGCTGCAGCAGCCCTTGTATTGTACAACCATGATATTTTCCCTGGGCAATTTGCCCTGGACTGCAGTGGGTTTTTTCCTAAGAAATTTAAGGGGGTTTGTTCCAGTTTGGTTAGAATTTTTACTTTTTTTATTATACATCTTGTTTCATTACTGTAACCTGGAACAAGATTTTTAATGCTAAAATTTGACCCTGTATTGAACCAATCATTAGCAAAAGACAATGTCATGGTCAAGCTTAAAGACTGGTGGTTAGGCTACATGTCTACTGCTAAACGGTATGAGCCAGAGACCTACTGCTGAGACCACCTGGCACCAGCTCCAAGTGTCTAAACGATCCTCATCTCCTTCTCTTTTCACCCACAAACAGTTTGATTATATCAAAATTCCTTACCTGGAGCACAGTCCTGTAGATACTATCCATCACACACACCCTACTGAGTGTTTGTTTCTTGTTAGGATATGCCAGTACTGAGCTCACAGGCTGGCCCTGAAATATTTATTTATATACATACAGACATAAAGATCTGAAGTCAATTCACACCTGTACAAATTTGCCATGTTATTCTTTAGCATTCTCTTGATGTTTTACCAAGCCACTACCTGGCTCACACAAACACCCACCAGCTGGAACCTGGAAAGTTCCCTCAGCACTGGTACTGCCTCCAGGCTACTGACACATCTCCAAGTGAGAAGACAAATGTCTATCCCACTAACATGAGCAAGTATCACAGGACCTGACACACCACAAGCAGTACAATACTGAGAAGACCAGGGACAGGTGGTAGGGATCACTGCTCACTGCATAGAAGACAGTTGAGAACACAAGGAAATACAGAACTACAGAATTAATGAAGCTGCAGGAGACCTGTAATGATCGATTAGCCCAGACTCTGAATTCAGGCCCTTTGATAGCATTACCCAGGGCCTTGTCAAGCTGTATCTCGAATATTTCCAGTGAAGGAAACTCCATCACTTCCCTGGGCAGCCTATTCCAATGTTTGATCAAATCCCCAGTGAAAATGTCCCTTGCAACCAACAAGCATCCCCTGAAGCAACTTGTGGCCATCGCCTCTAGTCCTGTCACAGTGCATGCCTGGGGAAAGGCTGCTTCCCACTCATTTTCCATAACCACTATTTTTGTACTGCAAGACCGTGACTAGAGCCCCTTCAGCCTTCTCTTCTTTGAGCAGAAAACACCCAACTCCTTCAGCCTCTACTGAGGTGACAACTACTCTAACACCCTGATCATTAGGGGGAACATGAAAAAGGCACTGTTGCTGAGCTGGAAAAAAGAAAAACGAAACTAGTAGGGCATAAAATTGCTAAAACAGACAAACATCTGAGTACAGTTGAGGAGTATTGACCACGATCCCTGTGCAGTCACCCTGCTCTCTGCTTTCTTTAATATTTCACTGCTGATAAGTTTTGCTTGTTGTATACAATACAGCCAGGCATATTACATTCCTTAGAGTTCTCTCTGTATCTAAATGGCATTTAAGCATGCTCCAAAACTGCCGTTTTGCAGAAAAAAATTTAAAAATGCATTGTAACAAATAACTTGATCTCCACATATAATTGCTATCTTCCATTAAGCCACTGATGGTTTTATATTTATTAACTGATTGCAGTTATTAATGAAAAAAACCCAATCCTGTTTTTCCTTGTTCCTCTAAGGAAGTACTGAAGAATGATAAAATGTGTGTCTGAAATTTCCCTCTCTAATATTGCACAGGGTGCAGCTGAGCAGCCCTTGGAGGCAATGATAAAAAAAAAAGGCAGCTGAGGCACTGGAGGGACTCCAAAAGAAAGCATGCAGATCAGATCAATAAACAGAAAAAATGTGCTTAATGCTTTAGAAAACTTAAGCTGGAATGAGGAATGAGAGAGTGCAAGTATCAGGGAAACATGAGCAGCAACCTTCCGTGGTAGTTATGACAGCAAAGTACAAGGATATACCACTTGTCTGTTAAGAAGAAGGATAAATAATAGTGATAAGGCAGGAGATTTGGATGTGACTGGGATAATGATGGAAGCACAGGAGTTAAATTCACAAAATGATTAAAAAACCCTGAGCGCATCACTCTGTAGTAATCTGGGATGGTATTTGTGCCAAAGATAGATAAAACATTTTAGACAGAATTGCAATTTTAAATCTCAATGAACCAGTCTGTTCTTATACTTGGGCCAGATTTTTACAATTTTACTCACATTAAGTCATGCTTGACTCCAAGAATAATCCTGTTGATTATAATGGTAATATTGTTCCACAGATGTCTCAGAAGAAATGCAAATGTAAAAGCAGACTTTATACTTCAGATAAAGGACATCAATCATGAGTACATCTGGGAACCCGATAAAAACATATGGTACAAAAAAATCACTGTGGGATGATGGAAATGTACTTACAGAGCAGGTCTGTGGACATGTTTACAGATCAGGCAAAGGAAACCTACACAAAATAAATGAAAAAAGAATTATCAATTTTCTGAACTAGGACTATTTGTGTTTATATCTCATGCTAATAACCATATGCATAGTCTTTTCGTTCTTTAGGAAATAAGAAGAACACATCTACAGAAATCTAAAAAGGAAGAACTTTAGTTTGCAGAGAAAAGAAAAACTAATTCCACTTTATTTCACAGACAATGTAAACTGGCAATATTAATGTAATGCATTTTAATTAAGAGCAGTTCACTGTATTCCACATCTTTATTAACTTTTATTATTATTTATTTTCCAGGCATCAATTACAACAGAATTTTCAAGCATGCTGTATTTTTACCCCATTGCATGCTATTGTGTTTAAGCCTGATATTTCTAACAGTCCTAACCCTGGCACAGTCAAGAAGAATATTAACCAAATATAGGGCAAGACATTTTATTTGCTGTCTTGAAGGACTTCTGAAGACTTTTGGTTTTCTGCTGAACCCATTCATCTTGTTTCCTTCCCATTCATCTGCTGGTTTTTGACTGAAATTTTACTATAAGCACATAGGAGTAGAGTCTGAATTTTCTGTAGCTGTCTGAGCAATCCTCAACACATGGGTATCCCAATGACTGAATAAGGCTACTTGGAGCTACAGAAATAATAATGTCTGTATTAGTAAGAGGACACACAAGTAACAGTACAAATCACTTCAGTGCATGCCATTTTATTCCCTGTATAAATCAGGCAGTGTTTAAAGGGGTGTGTGTGTATGAATTAGGGTGAATGAAAGATGTTCAATAAGGCCAAGTGCCGGGTCCTGCCCTTGGGTCACAACAACCCCAGGCAGTGCCACAGGCTGGGGAGCAGTAGCTGGGAAGTGGCCTGGCAGAAAAGGGCCTGGGGGTGCTGGTCAACAGCAGCTGAACATGAGCCAGCTGTGCCCAGGTGGCCAAGAAGGCCGATGCCATCCTGGCCTGGATCAGCAATGGTGTGGCCAGCAGGAGCAGGGCAGGGATTGTCCCCCTGTACTCGGCACTGGTGAGGCCACACCTCGAGTGCTGTGTCCAGTTCTGGGCCCCTCACTACAGGAAGGCCATTGAGGGGATGGAGCACGTCCAGAGAAGGGCAACAGAGCTGGTGAAGGGTCTGGAGCACAAGGCTTAAGAGGAATGGCTGAGAGAACTGGCTTTGTTTAGCCTGGAGAAAAGGAAGCTCAGGGGGAGCCTTATGATTCTCTACAACAACATAAAAGGAGATTGTAGCCAGGGGGAATGAGTCCCTTCTCCCCAGTAACAAGGGACAGGACAAGATGAAATGGCCTCAAGTTGTGCCAGGAGAGATTTAGGATGAATATTAGGAAAAAAGTCTGCATTGAGAGTTGTCAAGCACTGGAACAGGCGGCCATGGGAAGTGTCCCCAGTCCTGTGGATATTTTAAAAACGTGTAGATATGGTGCTTAGAGACATGGCAGTGCTGGGTTAATGGTTGGACCAATGATCTGAAGGGTCTTTTCCAACCTAAACTATTCTATGAAAACTTGACTCTGATGAAGAAAACAGTATTTTGTTGCTGACTGAAAAGGGTCAAAAAAAATCTTCATTTTTAAAAATACTATGATAGTTAGTAAGATACTTCCAAATTTAATTGGAGCTGGTTGCAAGAACTGAGTTGTGCTGTGAGAAAGCAGCAATAAAGGGGCCTACATGCTAGAGTGATATCACTGAGTCCTCTTTCCAGATAAAAACAGGCCTGCTGACAGCAGGCTTCCTAAGCAGCAGATGTCCTAATCTGATTTCCATCATCCAGAAAACACTATTTCTGAAAAAAAATCTGCTCTGCAGTTTGACGCCATTCTGACTGAGAGCAAGACTCTTGTCTGTGGTGTTAATTTCTAAAAATATAGCCCTTGCAGAAGGAACAGTGGACTTTAATGGCATCCATATGTGACTGTACACGCACCAGTCTTTGTCATACCCAGAAACAGCAGGCTACATGTTATCACTGTCAAAGCAGTGCCACCAACTAATAGAGATTTCATTTCCCCCACTGAATAACCAGATTCGTGATAAAATTATTTAATTGTGCTGGCATTCAATCTGCAGGGCAATCACCTGGTAAACCACAACAACACAAGCTCTTCTCTCCCATATGGTTTGAGTCATTAGTATACCTTCATTAACACACATCTGGTCTGCAGCACTCTCCTGTCATGAGAAAGCGCAGCCTCAGTCCATGCCCCCCCTGGCCCCCACACATCCTCCATCCAGCCTTGTTACAGTGACACTGTGGTCCACGAACACCCCAACTGAGGTTTGGTTGAGTTGTTCTATGATGTCATTTTGGAGATAAATCACCAAAGTGTTTTTCTCCATAGGCCACTGACACCTGAGAAATTTTTCCTCTTGTACAATTCTATGATGAAACAGTGTTACCAACAGCAATCTCAAGTGCCCAACTCCAGCCCTTGGGAAGGACACAGAAACTACAGACCAAGAGGGAGCACCTCTGCGAGGGCATCCCAGTCACTGCAACACAACCCACCCGCACGACAGAAGAACAGCAGGTGCACCACCACAAGGAATTGCTCCTCTTCCAACAGCTGGCTCAGACATTATCTCTGACAGGGTGAGGATAAGTACAACAGTGTATTTGCATGGGCAGGGGAGTTTAAGCAGAACTACAAGCTCCTTCATAAGCCATGACAGCTCTTACCTGCAGTTATTCTCAACACGGACCCAGAACTGCCTGTCATTCTAGCTGCACAAAACCATGCCATAAATCTCTCTCCTTCTTCAAGGGTATGAGGGTAGCCTCATGCAGCATACTGCCCCCTGAACAAGTGGGCTCCAACATGTGCAGGGCTGTGGCAGCCACGTATACTGTGCCAAGCAGGCACAGTGCCCAGTGGTTTCTGGCCACACCAGAAACTCAGGAGGCTGGCCATGTACCACACTGACCTTTAGACAAAGTGTTGTAGGTATATTGGCCAAACTTACTGTGCTGCCCACACAGGCAAAAGAAGTTGCTTGCAGTTGCTCTTAAGTGTCCTCCTTTCTCATCAATGAATGGGCAGAAGAGGAAGAGAAGCTGAGTAGGGGATGTTTCCCATATGTGAAAATTGCAGCCTTGAAAACGTGAGGCAAACCTCATGAGCTTTTTACAGGCTTTCAGGTATCAGAAAAGTAGCTTATTGATTTAGGTTGAGGAAAACTTGATGGGTTAAGTATAATAGATGGTCAACGGTCAAGAGATAGCAAAGCAGTGATTTACAGGCACTTTTAATGCTGAAAAGTTCATGTTTTGTGGTGGTGGAAAGTGCTTTGCACCCGTTAAAGGAAGTGGGGATCGGTTCTATGCTGCCTAGAAGGACATGTCACAGTGTATTTTGTGTAGGAGCCAGGATTTTAGGGTTTGGGTTATTTTCAGTTGCTCCACTATTGCCAAAAATTCACTGACTATGCATTTTATGTTTTATAAGTGATTGTAGTGGGCACACTATGGGCATGTATGACTCAGAATAGATACATATGATGGTGGTGGGGCTGCTCTGAGATGTCTAGAGTCCACAGTGAGACAGGCAATGCCTGTAATCTGCTCTGTTCTGGTGTGGAAGACATGGAAGTAATGAAAACAGGCAGCAGTTTCCAGGTATGGTTCATGAGGAGCACCTACAATGAGGATCAAAGTCACTGCTACACCAGAGGAAAGGTGACTTCCACAAGGAAATGCACAGCAAGGAAAACCAGCCTGCACAGGACCTATGGGGCTGTTCATGATGCACGAGACATCCGTGAAGGCTGCCAGCAATGGCCTTGATAACTTCCTTGCTTACCAGTGGTTCACACTGGGAGGCAGCAAGAAGGGCAGCAAAGACTTCACCTTCTAAGGCTGCTGCAGCTCTGCAGACTTCTAGGAGGATGACAAGGTTTTACCACAAAGCACTTGTTTTCCTGGCTTTGAATCTCATCTTTACTAGAGACAACAAACTCCATGGCAAGGGAAGCCAGGAAACTGCTGTGTGAGGGACCTTTGCAATGTCTGCAACGTAAGACTACAACTTGTTCTTCAAGACAGCTGCCCTGCATGTAACACCCAAGGATCCTCATGTGGTTCATGTGACAGAACTCTTCCACTGACTTCTCTGTCAGAAGATGTACATCTATCTTCCCTGGCATCATGCCACAGAAAGCCAAGGGAAAAGCAGGCCCAGATGTGGGAAGAGGCATAAGTAGCAGCAACAGGAAAAGCATTCATACTGTGCGTGATACCCTTGTGCTTGCAACACGATGCCATCTGTAGATAACAAGAGAACACACCGCCTGCAAAAGAGACCTATGCCATGCAGAGACAAAGACCTGGATCAGAGCTTCTGAATTATGAACACACTTTGAGTTAAAACATGGCTGTTCTGAACCCATCAGCTTCTACCCAGCACCAAGTGGTTATTACAGAATTCCTTACATTGCTTTCCACATAAAAACAATGTCCAAAAACAATGATAGGCAACGAACAGGCATCCTCTTTGTAGTGATCTGATGTTATACAGCCCCCAAATGCACCTCAGTTTCATGCTGCCCACCAAAGAGGTACATGTATTAACCAGTCATCAAAAGTCTAATATCACAATGTGAAGTCATGTGTCCACCTTACTCATGCAGCTGAAAAGGGACACTGCTATTCCTTGGATGCTCAGAAGAATGCCCAGCACAACTCATTTATAGATTCACAACAGCCTCATGACATTGTTATCTAAGTACCTTTTATCATATTTTAACTAAGTAAGGGTAAAACACAAGTAAATGTATTTTTTCAAGACATCTATGGTAAGTAATAGAGTTGTAGATGTCTAAAATACACAAGCAAAAATGTGACAGGAAAACCACACTTAACCTACTTACACTGAGATTAAGTCAGGAAGGACTCTCTTTCCACCACCACAGAAATCAGTTGCTGGGGTTTAACTTTCAGCACACCTGATGACTCAGGTTGCAACCCCTCAGAAGAAAACACCTTCAAGAGACAACGCATCTATCACATCTATCACACAGCGTTAGCATTCCACTAGTGTCCCTACTTGTGTTCTTTTGGCTACTGTTAGTGCTTGTGCTGGGCTAACTGCTGACATAGTTTCTGTTCTCCCAAATTCATGAACAGGAAAGAAAATCATAATGATGTAGAAATTACTTAAGATTAACAGAGTACTAACAGGGAAAAATTAATATGCACAGCCAAAATCTTCATCTAAAGAAACCTACACAGATTTTCTGAAGTTTGTGTTAATCTCACATGTATCTCAATATCAGGATTTAGTGCATGGTAAGTACAACTCATCAAACATATGATTTGTTTGATGTCACTGATCAACAGGGGTATTCTGTGCATTTTTAATCTACCACATGTAGAGTCCCTTGCAAGCAAAATAGATGAAATTATAAACCACTTTATTTATAATATAAAACAGTATAATTTGTACTTTTACAATTATTTGTTTTTTTTTTTTCAAGTCATGGTATTATTTTATCATTACAAAAGAGAAAAACTGTTTTGCCATCATCTTCTTCTTTATGTACAGGATTCTGAAATTTTCCCTTGCTTAAGCAAAAAAGCTTGTGCAGTAAAACACACAGAAGCTTGTGTCCACAAGCCAGAAATTTGGCTCACTAATACTGCAGAAGCTCCCTAAGTAAGTCTTATTTGTGAATGTAAAAAATAAGGAAAACCCAAAATTATAAATGTAATGTCGTTCTCTTTTACAAAGGACTATGCAGAGGTAAAAGAACTCCACAAAATCATAAGGCAGACTGTGAGTGGACAAAGGTCAAGTTCTCAAGGATGTTTTCTCTAATGTATTTACTAAGGATATTTAGTTTACCTTAATGATAAAGTTTTAAATTGTGTTTACAGATACACAGACACAATACAAATACATAAGCTGGTCCTGCTGCTGAAGGAAACTTTATAACTATATACACATCTCCACAGACTAAATGCTGTAGAATGCAAGCAGCCAAGAGCTCTGTCAGTTCCCAATGACTTCAAGAGTCATGGTATTGAAAAATTTTGGATCCCTTGGCTAATATTTCAGCAAAGCTTGAACTGAGCATTAAATTTGGATACATTAAAAAATCTTGCCTTACCATTCCCACCACCAGCCCATCAATATTCTAACCTGGTTATGATCACCTCAACATGTAGCATCAGCAAATATCCACACACAAGCACCAAATCTATCCAAGTCTGTTTTCAGTTTAAAGCAAAACAACCCCAGTTTTCATTAAAAGTAGTAAATACATCTTATATCCTATGCCCTGATACCAGAAACACAAAGACCAACAAATCCCACTCCATGTTTCAAAGCAAATTCTTCCTGTTCTGAAATATGGCGCTGTCTCTCACCATATTTTCCCAGCATGGATCACTTGACACTGGTCTATTTTAGTCAGCAAAAGACCTGTGACAGACAAGGCATCAAACACAAGTCTTTGCCCATCTCCAGTGCCCTGATAACAAGAAAAGCTATTATACAGAATCTTTAAAAAGAGACAGTAACAAAAGGGAGACAACCTCCTAGGGAAAGATACCAAACAGCCTCTCATGCCAGCCTGCTTTACTGAGGGCTGCTCTTGTTGTTTGGCTTTGCAAAGCACTCAGAATTTTGACTTCGATCCAGCAAAGCAATTCTGCATTTCCCATGTTTTCCCACCACTGACTTGCAGGGAACTATTTGTACACATGAAGACAAACCTACACTTTATATTTTGCTGGGTCAGGATCAAGGCACCAATCATCTTTCTGGATCCTTATTTTCTTATGAGAATTGGATAAAATGAGCTAAAAAAAAAAAATCTTGTAAGTGTGAGCTTTAGAAAGCCTCAAGACCCAGGAACATTCCTAAAATAATTTGCATTCCACAGCAGCAGGGCAAAACCATTTCCATTTCAATGAGCCCTTTTGGAAAGGACTCTGGTCTACTGGCTGAAACTCAGGACTGAACCCCAGCATAAAATAAACACCAAAGCCACTTGTACAAGGTCACGTGAAAAAGCACTTTTTCCTGTTCTCCCTCAATATCTTGGCTAAACTCTTTTTCATCACCTCAAGCCTGCATCCCAACATTTATTTCAAGAAGGGCACTGCCACTCCTCTGCTGGACAGGCTGGTCAGCAGGGAGATTTCCTGTCCCTTTCCTGCATCATCCTCAAGCAGCTGCCCCCAAGGAGTCAACAAGTCTGTGGCTTCAAAAATGGTTTGACAAAAACCTGGCTTTTAACACTCACTTCTTTCATAAGTTTGATACAAATAACACACACTAGCACCTAAAAACTTTCCAAATGTGGTGAGCAAAACCCACAGCAGAGACAAACAGACAAGTTCCCACACGGTGCAACAGTCACTCCCGTGATCAGAGAGGGGGATACAAATTTAGTCAGTACTTTGGCAATGTCAGTAAATTTCAGGAAATCATAAAAACAGATTTGTCATCTAGAAGCCAGCACCTTACCTCACACATCTTGCTCAGATTATGGTAATCTAAAACTTCCCACCCTCAAAATGCTCACAAACTTGCACATTATTTACAACATATGCAACCTAAGAACTATTGCAATAAGGTGATGCAGTGTGTAATGTTCCTGCTATATTACAAAAACACTTATATTCAAATTATTTGGTCAAATTCCATTTCTCAGTTTTGCTCACTCTCATACACTTTTACCAGTTTTAAATTTCAATGCTGTGAAATGACTACTTCATCCAGAAACTTGTAAAAGTGAGGAAGTTTTACCTGAAAAAGGATTTTGGGTCAAGAATGTTGGTATTTTTCAGTTATTCTAGATGCAAAGTGATCTTCACAGTGATTCCAAGGGGTTTAGCAGAGTAGTCTCTTTAGTTTCTTCATAAAAGCCGGATGTCTCTATACATAAATTATGTAGCAAAGCATAATTAACGCTCTTCCAAACATGCCTCGTTGTTTGTTAACAGCTTCTGGGCTAGTGGAAATGCTTTCCTTTTCCTCTCCAAAGGCCTCATACTTCAGAGATTTGCCTGAGCTGCCTGAAGTAGGCAATGATAACAAGAATACATCTTATAACTCTGATGCATAAGCAAAGTTTTCACTAAGAACTTAATACTCGAGGCATAGAAACAGCAGGAGCTGATTTGTTTTAATTAACGCTAAAGACTTATCCTGGGTAACAGCTGCCTGTCACATCACTCCATTTGTTTGCTTCAACCTGCAAGCTCAGATTTCCTTGGGACAGCAGCTGGACCTGTCAATGGCAAACTCAGCAGCAATACCACCCACATCCTTTCCCTTCTGTTCACACACGTGGACTGGCTGGAGCGGGATACTGCATGGAAAATGCAAGCTACCACTTCATATGGTACAGAGGCAAGGCATAATTATTAGAACTAATTTACTGAAATTAGCCATCACATTAATTGTCAGGGATTGATCCTATTGGAACTAAACTGTAACTTGAGGAGTGATTTCTTATTGCCTTTTCTTAAAAGGTATGCTTGTTTCAGGGGTTATATTTTCATAGTAGTGCCTAGAATGCCTATTGTGCACAACTCTAATAATATCCAAATCCTCCAAATGGTGCATATATTCTTTAATAATGAAAGCTACATATGTTCCTAAATATTACTTGGCTGTTCCCTCAATTTTTCCTTTGGTTATCAAGCCATTTAATGACTCCAAAAATCTGCAAATTGTGGCTCACAGATTAATGTTGAATAAAAGCAGATATAGATTCAGACTATTCATATTCAGTCCAGTAACCTGTTTCTCAGATAAAAGAGTGATAAAATGTTGCTCCCCACTGTCAACTAAAGATTAACTGAACCTCTTGTTCTCCCATATCGAGAACTGGTAATACAGACTTATAACTGGATTCCTGCCTTTTCAAGGTCTGGACTGGAATTGCATGGTATGCAAATCTGTTTGGGATTCTGTGCCACTTCTTGCATATTACTCAAACAAGAAGCCAAAAAAATGTGGCATTACATGCACAGTGTTCAGGCTTGTTAAAACTTCATCCTGCAGGGCAATGTTGTTCTACTGTTTGGTCCAGCAAAACTGAAACTTGAATAAATTAAAGGAGATTGTCTCTTTTCTACACAAGGTTCTTTTTTTTTCAGTGAAACAGAACACGAAAGGAATTATGAAAACAAGATAACAAGGTCAATGCCTGGTAAAGGAAGAGTCACTACCTCCAGAGAATGATAAAAAAAAACCCTTAAAAACAAGTCACCATTAATTCCCCTGTCAATATGAAATAAAGAGCTTGGAATATGGTGCACCATAAATTAATGAATGCCAAGTGCAGGCTGATACACACCTTTTATTTCAGCAGTTTGGCATTTTTATTGCAGTCACTTGTCTGTATGCCAATTTTTAAGAGACAGCCTTGGAACCTGATTAACTTCTCCATGTCCTCTAGCAACAGAGGCAAAGAACACCATTTCTTCGTTAAAAAGTGATCCTGACATAGAAAAGTTACAATAATGTAGAAAAAACAAGCTAAGTGATCTCTAACCTTTTATTAAAATTCACCGAGAGGTCATTTGTCTTCATTTCTTCACCCAGTTGCATGACCTCTTTAACTCCAACTCTGACTTTTGAAACATCCATTTAGTATGGTCCTGTGAGTTAATGAAAAATAACCTGAAACAACTCAGATGTTTGGCATTTGCACCCCAAGTTACCAGAAGGCTGGTTTAGCAATTTATAAAAACCTACATGAACATATTCTGTCAGAGGTTTACACAGCATGTGAGGTCTGCAAGGGGAAGAACTTGGGGTTATCTAAAAGTGCCCCCTATCAAATACTTGGATGTTTTCTGTCAACAGCTACCAAAGTGCATTTTACTTGTTGCACCATGACCTTCTAATCTCCAACATCTACTACAATCTTAGTAACAAACTAACAGATTTCTAATAAATGGTCACTAATGACTTGCTAACCATATTCACATTGGGAGAATCCATATGATTCAAGAGTCAGTGCTGTGCTGGAACAAACTGAAGGCACAGGTCACACTCTCCGCAATTCTGCTGTCTTAAGTTGTTCGGTAAACTTTGTGGATTCAACTTTGGAAGAATATCCTTGTCAAAACACATGATATTAAAATTAAAATTTACTGTAATTTCAGATTCTGGGACCCAAACATATTATTAAAAGTATGATAGCAACCGTAACACCTAAGTAGATGTGAGACAATTTTTGCCATCAGGTTGGAATTTAATATTAAAAATTACAACCCAACTATGGGTCTTTCTAAATTAGATGATTATTTAATAAATTTATAAAGTTATCACTCTGACCACGAAGATAATTCAGAGACTTACACAGTCTAAAAAATTAGTGAATTTGACAAGTAAAAATTTTCAAAGTAATATATCCTGCTGACATTTTTACAGATCAAAAAAAGACATTCATCCTACATTGCCTTCAACTATTTAATGAACTGCTGTTTTGATTTGGGTAAAAAAAATATTTAAAACAAACTTATTCTCTGTTTTCTATTAGCTTAAGAAGTCCATACTCATTTTTGTAATGTCTTATTTTAAAATTATTTTATAAGGCTGAGATTTTTGATGTTGATAAACGTGGTATGAAAAACTTAGCAAAAATCTGTTAGTTTTATTTTTGAAAGGACTGAGACCACAAGCCCTTCTCAATCAGGTCACTCCGATGACCTCTAACACCGTAATACACACTCTAACTCAGTATTTCAGCTTTGCTAGAGGTCTAAAAATCTGTAAATATTTGGCTGTATAGGTCCTGAAGCCTGCAAATACTTGAAGTGTTCTGAGATTCAGGCATCAACACTGACAAATCGCTGAAACAAAAAGAACAACTTAAAGGAAAAAAAAAATCATTTCAAGCCTTATCTTTTCTACTGGAGTAAGACAAAGAGTGGAAATCTCCCATTTATCCTTGTTTTGTTTTCTGTCTTGTCAATCTCTCTGTTTTAGCCAGGGCAGCCTTTCTTCTTTTCATTCAATAAATGCTTAAAAATTAGGATGCATTCTTTTTAGCCAAAACCCTCCACAGACTCAGTGAAAAATCTGTATAGCAAATTCAATGATTAAAAAGGGAGACAATTCCTTCTAGCACTTACACTAAGAGCATTTTAGAGAGAAGAACAGCATGTAAAAGTGCGCAAGTCAAGTAAAGATGATTTCCAAGTGTGAAAATTATTCTTGTCCCTGGCAGCTGCTATGTGAGAAGTAATTAGGTCCAGAAGCCTTGCTGGGCACAACTAGTGACAAGAATATCATTACAATCCATCTGCAACCCCCAAGAGACACAAAATGCCTCGTCAATCTTTTGTTCTAAGCAAAACTACAATTCCAAAGCAACATGTTTCCAAGACAGGACATAGTGAGTGTCATCACATGAACACCTCCCTGACCCCCTCAAATGGTTTAGAATAAGGGCAAGCTGAGAATACCTTTCAGAACTACAGAATTTTGGTATCACAGATTTTATAGTAAATATGTTTGTTTTGCCTGCATATTTACTTGCTTTGTGAGGAAAGGAGTGCTAGGTTTGTAAAAACAAGTGAGTCATGAACAAGTCAAAATATTTCCAGTAAACTTATTTTTGCCTGAATACCCTGAGTTAACTGAAACCAAAACATTTTGCAGACTTGTATCAGTTTCACTGGCTTGTGATGAATCTGTGCTCCAGGCTGTGCTACATTTTGCTGAAATTGTTAGTTACAGAATCACAGAATCAACTTGGCGAGAAAAGACCTCTGATCAGCGAGTGCAACATGACCAATCACCACCATGTCCACTAGACCATGGCACTAAGTACCACATCCAGCCTTTCATTAAACACCTTCAGGCACAGTGACTCCACTACCTCCCTTAACAGGCCACGCCAATGTCTAATCATCTTTTCTGTGAAGAATTTCTTTCAAATGTCCAACCTATAACTCCTGTGGGCCAGCTTGAGACAATGTCCTCTTGTTGTGTTGCTGGTTGCCTGGGAGAAGAGACCAACCCCATCGGACTACAGCCTCTTTTCAGGCAGCTTAGAGAGTCAGGTCTCTCTTAAGCCTCCTTTTCTCCAGTCTAAACAAACCCAGCTCCCTCAGCTGCTCCTCATTTTTGCTCCAGACCCTTCACCAGCTTTGTCGCCCTTCTCTGGACAAGAGAAGTTTAATTTGCCTTCACTTGGGGTCTAACAGCCCAACTGGGGAAATCCTCACCTGACACATTTTTTCTTACTTTCACTGGCATCCACCACTGAGGACCAACACTGAGCAATCTCCACCCAGTGCCCTGGCACCACTGGGATGAGGAAGAGCTCTCTGGCTGCCAGGTTTATAGGAAGCAAATGATGCATCTACTCAGGATATCTCATGTGCTGGTTTTCAAACTCCTCTTCCACTGAAAGAGGGAGGAGTTGTTTTGTCATAGTTAATTTGGACTCATTCTGGCCAGCAGCCCTGGTCTTTTCTTGGATGAGCCCTGAGAATACAAAAACATAGTGTTTCAGCAGGCAAATCACCTGCTGTGCTTTCTCACTGTGAGAGATACTAAGTCACTTGCCTAATTAATAGGGGTGATTGCTGAGATACCTAAGTGCAGTCAAAATAGAAAAAGATTATGTTACATCATCTTGGCTTGTCTTAACCACTTTGAAAGGGTTTAATGTATTTTCCTTACTCAATGATGCAGGTGAGATACGACTCCCAGCACATAAAAAGGAAAAAAAAAAAAGAGAAGCCAGAAAACTCCTAGAACCTGTACAGAACATTTCTGGACCATTAAAAAGGTTGCCTCTCTGCACAGAAAGTTAAGCTGATTGCTCAGGCTAAATAAAAATTGAATTAAAATAGAACTTATGATTACAAAACAAATCTCTCAGGGTTTTGTACTCCTGTCTATGAGCTTCTCTTTTGTTATGCCAATCAAACACCACATGTTTTTACTAACTTCTTTCTCTTAGCTAATACTTCCGAGCATTTTACTACCTTCCCTCTGCCTTCTGCTTATTCCCTCTTTCCAGGTCTTTGTTCAGCATCTCTACTTCCCTTCCTTTCTCCAAACTCCTCTTGGTTCTCTGCATGCCGGATCTGTGACAATGACTCTAGAGAGAATTCCACCCAGAAGAGAAATAATATCTACCTCTGTGCGGAAAAAAGAAGCATTAAACTACTTTAGTTACGTCTTAAATATGTGCTTCACTAGTCCTTCCACCACAGGACAATATAATGATTAGACACTTGGTGTCCGCTTTGGGCATCAACCTGACAAGGCACTGGCAAAACAGAATTCTAATGCTATATAAATAACTTGTTTGTTGCTCAGTTTTACAGTGCTTTTCTTGTAATCTTCAAAAAAACCATATTGAATCTAAAGTTACTTATTTCTGCAGGACAGCACAAACCAAAGCTGTCCATCACATTTTACAGCTGCAGTGATTGAAATAACATTCTTGCTAAAGTACAGCAACGAAATTGCAGTGACAGTTTATGACCAAAAAATCACATGGGACTCTTGCTGTTGTGGTTCTCTCTGAAAGACATGTGTCACTCTTGCAGAAGATATCCTTGCTTCTCAAGAGCCCCTCAACATTATTAACAGCAATAAGAACCTGGAAACAAGACAGTGAGTGGAAGAGCAAAGTTTAATACTGCTCAATGCATTACATTTGCTTGGTGTTGTGCATATTAGCACAGGTTAGATACTGCTGCACTAGTATTTTTCTAAATACTTTTCTAAGCTTACATTTTTCTATCCCAAGTTGTTTGTGAAACAGCTTCTCCTAAAATAGTGCTCTAGGTGCAAGACACAGAAAGATAAAAGCAGATCTGTTCTGTCCACCAAGACAGAACTAGTTTACAAAGGCATCCTTGATCCTTATTTAGCACTGCAACTCATGTCATTTTACAAAAGATCAATCAGTACAAGCAGAAAAAGCCAGAAAAAAGAGGAAATATGAGAAAGATAGAGATAGTAAAGTGGAAATAACTGTTGCTTCTGGAGTGTCACGTCAGAGACATCTGGAACACAAAACACTCTTTCACAGCAAATTGCAAATAGCCCATATACAGAAGAAGGCATTGGAACATAGAGACAAGTCAGCAATATTAGAAGCAAAATATTTATTTGATTATCCCCAGGATATGTGTGCAATTAAATTTTATGATCAGCTTTCAGGATTTTCCCATACAGAATTCAAGTCAACTGACCTTCTTTCTGTCCTAACTCTTGTTATTTCCTGCTAGTTATCACAAAATAGCAGTATCCTTGGCATCATTCAAAGAGATTTCCTACTTCTTTCCACACACACAAGAAAAGAACGAACAGATTCTTCTGGGTTTAGTGACAATTAAATGATGCAGCTGCCTGCACGGTGGCACAGGCTGAAACAGAAGTGTGTGACTGCTGTTCCCTTGGTGTTTGGAGCAGTCTTGTTTGCCTCATGCTTATCTTTGAAAGCAGGAACATCTTAAAATAAAAGCTCAGAGGGGCCAGTAGGGAACTAGCTGGCAATACTCTAATTTTGAAAACATCTTGTGAGCTAGGTTGCTCTTACTGAAGAGGACAATTTAGATTTGTAAAGTTAGGTGTCAGGTCAAGTGCTCAAATGCATCAAAATTACAACACCAGCACTGACTGCCCTAAGTATAGTGTGTGTATCCACTTACAGGCAGGTTGGGGGTCGATGCTTTTTGGGGTTTAATCATCACTCAAGAAATAAAGAATTTGAGGGAGGGACAGCAGATCAGGTCCCAGCCCTGGCAATACACCGTAGATTAAATGTGTCTCAATAGTCAAGGGGAGGGGAATTATCTTATGATGCTTCCTTTCCAATGAGTCCTGGCAGAAGGGCAGGCACTGAGAGGAGACATGCAAGTGCTCACAGAACTTCACAACAAGGAGGTTCTTGATGCAGAGAAAATTACAGAAATTAGAGGAAATAAAAGTTATTGCCTTTAGCTAGAGAGCATGAATTTGTGACCTGCCCTGGTTAAACTTAGTGAATAAACTGTGTTATTTAATGGCCCCCTTTAGGAAATATTTTCTTGTATTTATGTGATTTTTTTGTACCAAACTCTCCAAACCTCCCACTACTGTTCTCACTCTGATACACAGGTCCAGAGGAACTGGTACAGTCCTTCTAATCTTATTTCTCTCTTTTATTCCCGCTGGTCCCATCTTCTGCTTCTTACACAAATAATCCTATTATCAATTTTCAGCATCTCCACGATCAGAACAACCAGGTCCTACTTACACTGAACAACTCAAAAAGTGGTAGCAGTCAGCCCATTACACAGTTATAGTACTCCAGGATCTATACCAGCTCCCATTAGGTTTGCAAATGAGATTTTGACTGCTTTGATTTACAATTCAGGGCAAGTAACACACTAATGGTGGAAAATATACTGCACATACAGTGGCACCAGGGCAGCAAACACACACAATATTGAGGAATAAAAACACAGTTTGTCACTGATCCTGTGACTGTACCTGTACTTCTGTTCAGCACAACTCCCTGTGCTCCACTCAGAGCCACCTGCCCTGCACAGCCCCATTTTGTGTGTGCAGTGTGACCACTCCCCATGCAGAGAGGTGGAATGATGCTCCTTGTACTGCTTCTCCAAACCAACAACAGGGACAGGATGGACCAGTGAAGGGAGATTCCCAGTGATAGCATCTTTATTTCTCCCTGATGGGCCAGAGCACAGCAGAGAAGCTGCAGGGTCACTGGCATACTGAAGACCTCACAACAAAAAAGGTACACTCTTGCAAGGTGCCAAGAAGGGACAGGACTGCTTGATACCTTGTGCTACTGCATGTAATTAGGTAACTCAGACTTAGACATCCAGATTTTCTACTAAGCTTTGGGGCAACCAAGAATCAGGTCATACCTGCTGATGTTAATTTTACAACTGCAATGCAATCCAATCTGAGTGTTCAGATTGGGAATCTCTTTCCCATTCTGTCAGATCTGGATTTGCTAATCTCCTGGTAATAATGCCAGGCACATCCTCTGCTACTGATTCCTGGAAAGAGAAGGCATGTGTCATTTATATTTATTCATGAAGATCCTCATCATGTTAGACAAACTGGCCACAGACAAACATGCAACGTAGATATATCATGCACCCAAAAACATGGCTTGGATTCTGTCCTATTTAGTCCTTTATAAATTAAAAATATCAGCTGAGGTGGGAAGATTGTGTTTAAACTTAAATTTTAATGGCAGCTGGTACTTTTGCTCTTCATCAACTACTTTAAATATCTTCTACAAAAGCAGTTTGCCTTACTGGTCATGCACTGCAAGGTGGAACATACTTGTGTTAAAGTCAGACATGGGAAGCAACAGCCCCCAGAGAAAAGTTTGGCTGTCCAATATTCACCTTTCTAAAAAATGAACTGTTATTTGACTAAGGGATAGAAACTTCTAACAGAGAAATTAAAAACAACTGGAAGTTAAATTTTAACCAAGTTAAGTACTATAAGGAAAAAAACAAATCCTATAACGTAGTAAATTCCTCTTGAAAAAAACAAACAAAAAAAGAGTCGTGTGTCCCGTAGGAGTCAATGACAACTCAAGCCTTGACCTCGGCAAGTTGTCAGCCTCCTGAAGAGAGATGGAAACCTGTGCGAACCGTGCTGCGGCGGCTTCTGTCGGCGGGGGTTTTGATGCAGGCGTCGAGACCCGTGTGCGAGCGGCGGGCGCACCTTTGGAGCCCCAGAAGTTTTTCCACGCGGGAACAAACCTCCTGGACCACGACCCGTGTCTCTCGTCACGGGGGTGCCACGGCCGGACGCAGGTCACTGCACTGCCCGCTGCCCCCACGCTCTGTCCTGAAAGCCCCGTGAGGGCCGTGGGGCTGGAGAGAGAACGAAGGAAGAGAGGAGGAGATGTCCCCCCTTCACCCAAATTCGCGGTCCTGCGGCCTTTTGTGCCCAGAGGCAAAAGGGGCCGGGGCGACCGCCCATCCCGGGGCTCCGGTGCGCGGCGCTGCGGGCGGACAAGCGGGAGAGCCTGCACGGCGGCCGGGGGGCGTGGGGAAAGTCGAGGGGGAGAAGCGGAAAATAAACAAGTAAAGACGAAACTCCTCCTGAAGGCGAACACA
>JANPWX010000030.1:2643586-2702664 GCA_024734555.1 Trochalopteron elliotii
GGGCGCTGGGAAAGCATCACCGTGTCCCGGAGCGGGTTCGTGCTCGGCAGCGCTGCGGGGCCCGCCCCGGCCGAGGCAATGAGGGCGTCGGACCGCGAGGTGTCACCGTCCTCCCGCCGCCTCCGGAATGGCTCCCCAGGGACTCGCAGCTTTCCAGGGAAACGCAAGGTGGCTTAACTCCATCTGCACAGGCACAGGCGTGCATAGGTTGGCGGTGGGGGTCGCGAAAACCCTGATGGATGGCGTGCTGGTGGCCTAAGTACCTGGAAGTACCGGCTGGAACAGCTGCACCCCAAATTTGTGTTTTCCACACAGGGTGGTGATTTGGCTACTGTAAAGATGTCCTGTGATGACAGAGAGAGGATGAGGTGACGACTCAGTATGCTGTCCCACCCGTGGTGAGCTGCACTCCCTGCCAGGGCAAATCATGAGCACGTTCTCTCAGCTTCTGTGAAAAATTTCCATTAAGAGAAACATAAAAGCATTGAAGGCTTACTGATACAGTGATAGCCTTTTTTCTAACCTATACAGGTAGGGATATGCCTTGATTCTTTTAGCAAGAATTAGCATCTAAAATAGCCCATGCCCTTTGTTTCTGAAACCTTTTGGCTTAAATGTAGTTCTTGTGTTAAATTCTATTTATTTCAGCTCAGTTATGTTACTGCTGCAGCCATCTGTGCTCCACTGCAGCCCCAAGTACTTCACAGGAGGCCTCAAAGGCATGGGGGAAGCTGTGAAGCAGGAGAAACTATTTGACAAACAAGTTTAAAAAACCCACCCCAAACAAAAAAACAAACAAAAATCATCACCACCAAACAAACAAACAAAAACTACCAAAAGGCCAAGTGTGGGAGGCAAGGGGGAAAAAGAATATTTTTGTAATTCATTATTGTGCAGCTTGCAGAGTCAATAGAGGAATGGGAATGGTGTTGACTACACTGTTGCTAGCTGGGTGGTGGGACCAGGTGGACATGGGCCTGCAGAAGTACATTGCAAGTGTCACTGAGGTAGGAGTGGAGAGCGGTCCTTCAATATTTGCTTGTGTCTGGGCAAGCAAAGTTAATGAATGGATTCTCAGTCCAGCCAATCCAGAGCACTATCATCCTTAAATTTGACCAGAACCAATACAATCCTTTGATTTTGGAGATATGACTCATATTTTCTGAAAATTTAGGTTTTGCTGTATAGTTTGCTATACTGCTTTTAGACTGGAGACTTGAAATCTGGGTAGACCTTTCCAGGATTGTTACAGATCTGGAGTTTCTCTTCGTGTGAAAAACAGCTGCAGCATAGCCTTAAAAATGTCAGCCTGGACAAACAGTAAACACTGGAGCCAGGATTCTTGAGGAGCTGCCTGTTCTCTATTGACCACAAATCTTGTGAAGAAGAAGGTGTTGCATCATAAATTCATTTAGTTAAGCTGATCCCAGTTGGTGTCTCACTTTTTGGGAGAATTTCTCATTCACCTGATATGTTCACTGGTTGAATGGCAGCGAGTCTCCTCTTTATCTCTGTGAAACATTGCTACCTTCTGTGTTACCAGTTCAGTGCAAAGGCCTCTGCAGGTCTATAAGTGACAAAGCCATGCCCAGAAAAAAAGGCAGCTTTTCTCCCTTGTCCCCTTTCATGCTGTTTTTTGTTTTGTTTTTTGGGTTCGGTTTTTGTTGGGTTTTTTTGTTTGTTCGTTTTTGTTGGTGTTTGTGTGTGTGTGGGGGGGTTGTGTTTGGGGTTTTTTTTGTTGTTTTTTTGGTTTGTTTTTTTTTTTTTTTTTTTTGCGTTTTTTTGGGGTGGAGGTGTTTTGTGGGTTTGTTTGTTGGGTCTTTTGCTAAAAAACAAAAAGGTCAGTTCTAGAACACTGTGTTATCACAAGACTCAGTGGAGCAAGATCCAAAACCACATTGATTGTAATCAGATTCCTGCTGTTAGTTGCTTTCTAGAGCTTACAGTGGCAATGGCTTTTTCACATATTCTTTGGAGGATTTTCTTGGACCTGCACAATCACAGTTCCAGAGGTACTGCCTGTAACTAGTAAGGAATGAATCAGCCCATTTGCCATAGGGCAGCTAAGAAAGGTCTTTTGAAGTGCCTTCAGCTGACTCAAAAGCTGCAGTACGAGGGCTTTATCTCCTTCCAGATTTGCTGTGGGTCTGTTAAAAGGCCTTGAACATACTTGGGTTTTTGTTTGTTTTCATGAGAATTTCCTGGCATTGTACCATGCCTTATGGCATGCCATTGGCTTTCTTTTCTTGGATCTGAAACGAGTTTATTCACAGCAAAGCAAATGTGAAGGTGTCAGTGTGTAGTAACAGAAGATGTACACCCACTATTTCCTGCAGCACTTGGGAATCATCTGTAACTAGTGAATGACACCTTGAAATACAATGTAAGGGATCTACAGTGCTGAGCCTGGGTCTTCCTGGGTCCCTAGCTTGGATGTTGCTAGATTGGGAGACCTTGTGCCACAGTGCATTACACAATACTATGCTGAGCAGACTAGCTGAGTCCAGCTTCTACCATCTTAACTTCCTGCAGCCTTTCATAATTAGGAAAGGAAGGAGGTTTATGGATCTAGGCAATGCTTAATTGTCAAAAAGGACAGGGAGGGGCATAATGCATTGCTAGAGCATTGTCTTCTGTCTGGAGAAGGACCATGTCTGCTTATAAAATCACAGGAATGCTTCCCTGGTGTAAAGCTGTGTAATTATATGAAATTTGGGTTAGATTTGGTTCTCCATGGCCCTGAGATGGAATTGTAATCTGTGATTCTTACCTCCTTGAGCCTGTAGTCAAAGGTGTGGGTCTCCCAGTCTTGAAAGTAACTCTATTTGAGGCCAAAATGCCATTGCTTTCAAGTAGACATCAAAGAATCACAGAGCAATCCAGACTGAAAAGGACTCTGGAGGTCTCTAGTGTAACCCTCTTGCCTAAGCTAGGACAAATTCAAAGATAGATCAGATTGATCAGGGCCTTCTCCTGCCAGCTTTTGAAAATCTCCAGGGATGGAGATGCTTGAAATAGCCTTGAAAATCCCAGAAATCATCATGCCACTGCTAATCAGTGCCCCGGGATGTCTGATGGAAATACAAAAAGCACAGACATGGAGAGTCTGTGTGGCTGCAAAGATGAAAAAATCACAGAGCCCAAGTGAGGTGTAGATGTACTATGTGTCCTGATGCTGTGAGAGAACAATTAATAAAAGTGCCCTGAAACCTTTTTCAATTTGCTGCAGTGACGTGATCAGAAACAATTAACGAATACTGTGTCAGTATTATATTGCTGGTGTCTGCCAGCCCACAGATGGTGTCTTTGCTGCCCTTCATGGGTGCTGAGCTCAGTGCATCAGAGATAAACAGGCCTGGTCCTAGCAGGGAGATACTCAGCTTTAAAAAAATAATGTGCCAACCTGGGAGTTTTGACAGATGAGAGACATAGAAGGAAAAATAAATACCAGACCTAAACTTGAGTTCCACTGGTGACATCAATATTTTTTTAATAAGGGTTGTTAATAATTATATATAAACATTAATAGAAAAAACGGAGATCCTATCACTCACATCTTCAACCCAAATTATTAAACTTCCTTTTCTGTGTAGCAGCACAGCTTCCTCTTGACTCCAGTTCTGAGTTTGTGGGTTTGGGCATGACTAGAAACTTTCGGTTCTCAAGACCTTAATTTCTCCAGTGAAAAACTAGTGAAAAAACAGAATTTATTAATCATGGTTTCCAGCAAAATTTACAATGCTGTTTCCCCCTATCACTTCACCTCTGACTCTCAGTGTCATTTTCCCTAGGTTGCCTTTCCTCCATATTCCCCACAAGCTTTGTTTTTTCAGTGATACAAGCCTGCTCCTGGGGCTGCATTCTTGCCTTTTGCCACCATGTGCTTTCAGATAGAGTGAGTAGAAAAAGTTATGAAGGGGTGATAAAGCACCTTAGAGAGTGGAGCACACTGAATTCTAAGCTATCATTCATTACACTGCCAAATGGAAAATCAGTTGTTGGGGACCTTCCTATTTAAGCTGAAAAAGACTGTGCTGCTGTCCTGCTCCAGGTCCTTCTTACCTCTTTCTGCTTTGAACAGGGCTCTCCCACTCCATCTTTTTGCTCCAGGAAGCTCTGCCTTTTTTTGCATCTCCCTGTATTGGAGGCAGTTGTTCAACTGCGCTAAACTTGCAGAGTAAGAAACAAGACAGATCTGCTTCTGTTGCTCTTTCATGGTAGTCTGGGTGTTTGTCCATCTTGAAATAAATTGCCCTTTATCACATCTCTGGGAGGCAGATCAGTATCACCTGTGCTTAATTTGAGGTAAACTGCACAGTCCAAAAACTGTGCTGGGTAGGAGGCCTTTTGGAAAGAGCAGACCCAGTGTTGAACACCTTGACTTCAAGTCTCTGGTCTTTATCTCAAGATCATCCTCCCTGATGACCTATGGAGAACTGGTGGTTGCTCTGCTCTTTCTCACACCCAGGCACTTCTCAAATGCCCTGTCTTATGGTTTCTGTAGCTCACAAGATGGGTGTGTATCTCTGTATTGTGTTGTGTAACATTGTGTACTCCTCAGAGTACAGGTCTGCAAAGTTGTTGAATGATACTGTGGTTGCTTTCTCACCTGGTCACCAACTGTGCTGAAGAAATCTGGTAGGTGAATCACAGGCACAGCTGCCGAGGTGCACTTGCTAAATCTCTATGATGGAGAGAGAATTGCATGGCTCAAGACTGTGCAGCAAACATGTGGAAGAACAGAAGAATCCCTAATCTGTGTTGTAAGAGCATCTTCTCTGATCACCTGACTTGGAAACTGCCTGAATTTGGCTTTAAATTTTTTTTAATACAGTTTTATAATTTTCAGCATAACATGTGGACTACTGAAGGTGTGGTGTTTGAATATGAGCTGTTGCATTTATCAAGGAAGTTGGTGGGAGGTTTGTGGGTTGTAGGAAGGAAGAGTTTTGAGCAGCCGTTGGATCAGTTCTGCAAATAGACTTGTTGGATGAAGAACATGTTTTGTTTAGAAAGTGTGAAACCCTTCACAGAAACTTTTTCATATTATTACCTAGCAGAGGAAGCAGAGCTCAACGGGGTCAGTTGTATTTGGAATTTGTGAACCGTTTGTTCAGACTTATGTGCTGACATCTCAGGTTAGAAACAGAAAATAATCTGTGTTTTCTTCTCCCTTTGTAGAAGAACAGGTAGCAATTGGAATGGGTTTCACTCAGAAGTGAGATTTAAATTGATATATTTGTCTCAGTGAATGGTATAGACTGATTAAAACAATAAAAGTGATGTATTTATAGAAAAAAATTATTAGATAATTAGCATTTCTGAATAACAGAGAGGTGGAAAAACCAATTTTTTACCTAGCATCCACAGAGACTTGCAGACAGCTACATATATGATAGTCAGCTGTCCATATGAGGATAATATCACTTCTCCAACAGTGGTTGCCCTTTTCCTATGGATCTTTTTCTCTATAATTGTCAGACTTTTTATTTAAAAATTGCTCCTTCTTCTGAATTTTTAGCTTTCAGGAGATCCTCCAAAGTTTTCACTCTGTTCTGATGACACATGTGATAAGGACTGACTGCTAACAAAATTCAGAGAAAAATGTAACCAGAACGCCTACCCAAGGTGGGTTTCCTTTTCCTGTAGTCAGAAATTGTCCTCCTGATAGTCACACTAACTGTGGTCTGACTCATGCTACCAAAGTAGCATCATGTTCTTATTTGTTCAGAGTTCACCCCTGTGATAGTCAAGTGGCCTCACTGTAGTAAAAAGTGATAACCTCTTCTCAGGTTGAGAGACCTGCCTGGGTACGGTGGGAAGCTGAAATTGTCACTTGCAGTTTATGAACAAGGAATGAATCAACCTGGGAATAACCTGATGTGGTGCAGCAAACTGCCTGGTCTACTGTGATGTATCAGCACCAAAACCAGAACAGTCAGTACAGAAATAAGAACTCCTATTCCCAGATAAAAAACAACACAGATGGGGTTTTTATCAGCTGTGATACTTTTTCGTGCTGTAATTGGAGACATTTGATAGCAATATTACAAGAGGAACTGTTATACATAAACTGTCAGTGTGGAACTCCCTACAATATGGAACTGAGCTATGAAGCAGAAATTTTACTATTAGCTTGTAACATCAGTATTAGCTTTTTAACATTAAAGTGTATATAACCCAAGCAGAATCTCCATTTTGGCTTTAGTGTTACAAGAAATTAGAGATCTAGTTCTAAGAAGGTTCTATAAGGCTGAAGAGATACAATCACATAAAAAAAACCCAAAAACCAAACAAAACCAAAGCAAAGCAAAGCAAAACAATAAAAAAAAAATCACTCTGAAGTTCTTGGCTTTTTTATAAGTGTCAGAATTGTGGACCACAGTCACATCCTATGGAGTGATTCAGCCTCAAAAGCAACAGAGTTCTGGGTGGCAACAGGATGCTCGACCTTCCCTGATACTACCTGTCAATGCAGGGTATGCAGTCTTGTCATCCAATTACACAGATATCCAAAGAAGAAGATTACAAATCCTTTTTCATCAAACTGGATACAGTATAAAGAACCCATATATATAAGAGTTATATATATTATGAGGAAATCTGAAGAGCCAAATGCACACACACAAAAGGAAAAGCCAGCTGTCCATGTTGTAAAGAGGTAAATATGAAATACAAAGTGTAGGCAGTAATGTTGGTGTAATTCTGTCCACTAATATTTTTGCCATGGATGGCAAAAATATGTTTGTACCAGCAAACACTATATCAGTGTTGCATCTTGTTCCTGGGGTACACAGGTAGCAATCACGGGAGGAAAATACAGAAGAAAGGTCTTAGAGCAGTGGTTCTGTTCGTTCTGTGACTGTGATCAGTGAAGGGCTTTCTTAGGTTATATTGAGGCAGCTATCACAGAAAGTGACCGTGTCAGTAACAATTCTCTTGTGCATCATTGCTAAGTGACTAGAAATTGTTCTTCCTCAGGTGTGAATTCATTATCTCTTTAGTTTTCATAGTTCCCAGAAATAAGTGCCCTTGAGATAAAAACTTTGAGAAGAGGTAAGACAGGTGAGAAGGCTTCTCCTCCAAGACCTTGCTTGCAGAGGCAGAAAAAAATTTACTGACATTGCTTGTTCTCAGAGAACATGAGCAAATTACTGAAAATATCCCTTACATCATAGTTCGTGCATTGCTTTCACGAGGCACTGGGGCAATGGCTTATTTTGACTCATTGTTTCACCTTAACATGGCTCCAAATGTCCTTCCCTCACAGCTGACAGCCAGTATTTCCACACAAGAGATGTGCAGACTGCTTGCTGAAATCCCAAAAACTCAAGGACCTCTGTCCATGGAAAGTTCATCCTGAGGCTTTCCATGGTTACAGATGTGAATTGAGGTCGTCACCGGACTTTATGAATTCTGTATTTTTTTTTTTCTTGTAGCTTGGTGGGAGTTTCCTTCTCTCATTCTGATTCTCCGTATTTACTGAGACTAAAACAAGGCAGGCCATGTGGGTGGACTGAGACTAGACAAGTTTTGGTGGTGCTTATTGCAATAACAACCAGTGCAGATAATATGGGAAATCATGGAGAATTGGAAGGGGAAAACTGAAACTGGCTGACTGAGAGAAGTACGTCTAGAGATGGAGAGGAAATTAAATTGGGACTTTGAGAGCAAGTCAAAGGTTGGGACTTGTTCAATTAAAAGAGAAATAGCTGGATGAGGTCAGGAATGGAGGGGGAATGAAAATGAGGCAGAGATAAGGGGTGAGGGATGAAGAAGATAAAGGTCTGAGTCAGAGTTTTCTATGGTGAGATGGAGCAAAAAGCACCAAACTCTAGAGGGGGGCAAGCATGAGAGCCTATATCTGCTCAAGAAGGCTTCTTTTGAAAGTTTAGACGGTACCTAAAAGAAGGCTTAGATGGTGCCTGAAATCCCAAGTGTTATTGTTTCTCTGGTGGCAGTAAAAATGTCAGCCCTAGATTGTAGAGACCTACATTCAAGGAATCTAAATGTACCATGTATGTGTGAGGTGGTAGTCTAGGCTTACATCACAGTCAGAGAAAACTTTGGGAAAGGATTTTACAATGTAAGTATCTGGAATTGTATCCACTTTTGATGCCTTAGGAAATTCCTAGGGTCCTAAGATATCCAAATAGCTTGAAGGGACACCTTTTTTCAGATGACTGTCTTCTACCTCCATTCAGTTCAGTCCCAGGAATCCAGAGAAATGAGACGCAGAGAGCCTATGCCTCATTTTCTGCAGACTGTTCAGAAGATGAGGCACAGGCTTACATAAATATAAGCCTTGCATACAGATAAATAAATGTATGTGTCTACATCTGCAGTCTGCACCTGAATGTTTGAATGCCTGCAGTCTGAATGTTTGTGAAACTTGCAGGCATGATGTTTCTCTCAGTCTTCACTAATGTTTAGATATAGAATTGATACTATCATCCCTTTTCTGTAAGTTGCCATCCTAATTCAAGTGAGAGGGAACAAGTCTGCAACTTTCGGGTGCACAACATGGTTAAGGAAGGAGGTACTCCATGAGGAACTCCTTTGTTCTTCTGTTTGTTCTTTCAAATCTAGCAAATGAGACGTAGCTGTTATGTCCAAAACCTGGATGCCTGCTGGGCAAACTGTACTGGGGAATGCCAGGATTAAAATTTTCTCCTTTACTGCACAACCTTTTTTCCTTACCAATGCAGCTGCATCCTGCGGGGGAGAACAGAGTGCACCATGTGTTTGAGGACAACAGCAGGATGCAAACATGAGGAACTGAATTCAAGCTGCGTCAGCAGCCTTAATTCCAGCATTGCCTTACAAGGCAATAGCTTGGATTTTCTGCTTTAATATTGCTTTTTTCCCTCTTCCAGTCCTACCTCCAAACTCATGTTTGGAGAGTCTTTATGAAATTTATTTAGAAAATTCTGTGTATGAAGCAAGTGGTGCAATACTGATAACAGAGGAACTTGTGAAGAATGGAAGGCTGACTGTCATCATTCAACTGTTCTACCAACATCCATCTCCAGCTGTAAATGGGTGTTTGATCTTTCTGCCTGAGGAGTCAAAGGCAGATTTGGCACAGCACTTGTAAAACAGATAATCCACTTGTTGGATATAGGAGTTAAAGGGCCTTACTCTTGAAGTCCAGGATAGTTGGTCTGGATTCTAGAATGGATCCTAGAGTGGACTGGTAGCCTGATGAAATGGTTTTCTGAGCCAAAGGAAGATAAGTAAGTGCTAAAGCAAAGTTCTCTACTTCCTGTGTCATTCTAGGCTTTTGAGGTCTGTTATCTGCCTGTGTAGAAGAAAAATCACTTCTGTGGAGAGATATGACATGAAAATAATGCTGACTAAGCAGTCGAGTCTGAAGGGATGAGGAAAGTCAAAAGCTATCTGTCAATGAGGAGGTAAATATCTTTTGGGGTCTGTTTGCATTCAGATTTTCTTTAATCATGGTGTTCCCTGGACTTCAAGAAATGCAAGAGCAGGATGAAGGGAACAAGGCCCCTCTTTTATACAACTCTTTCACCTCAGCCCTTTTTGATTAACAATTTGTACAGCTTCTCTCTCTTCCTTTGCCTCCACCAATTGAAAGTGGTCTTTTCCAAATGGTCTTTCTTATCCAGGAGCTGGAAGATTTAGACTCATCTATACTGAATATTTAAGCCCAGGTAATCTTTCTGAGTGGGATTGTCATCTATGCCTTAGGACACCTTAGATCTAAAGAGAGACTTTCCTCATCTCTGGTGAAGTGACCATGCTTATTCACCCAGGGTTTTCTGGTGTGGTCACAGAACAGGAACCTTCTTGGGAGACTTAGTCTTCTCACTGTCAAAAAAGAATGAGTCACTTAACAAAGAATGAGCTGTATTGATTTTTTATTACATTTCAAGGTTTGTGTTTTCTGTTTTGTAGCTTCTTAATAGATTGCCCAGAGATGTTGCAGAGCCTTCATCTGTGGAAATATTCAAAAACTGTCTGGACATGATCCTGATGATATCTGACCCTGCTTGGGCAGTGGGGTTGGACAGGAGGATCTCAAGCCTCACTGGTTCTGTAACCCAGGAGATACAAATTCTAGAAAAAGGTAAACACCTTTTGCATCTGAGCCCTCTCATTCAGCTTGCTTGGAAGCAGAATGCCACTGTTCTGGTGGCTGAGAGAAGTGATGTTTTCTCTAGTTGCAGCCTACCAATATGGTCCTTCTCATAATTTCTTCTGTTGGGTCAGGCACCCACCTTCCCTTTTCTCTGTGTCATGGGAACACCTACACCTGGAAAACATAATTCCTGAGAGGATGGTGTGCCATTTTTGATGTGTTTCACTTTTGGAGCAGCATCAACTCTTTGCAGCTTAGCTGTTAGCAAAGCTGTTACATGGTAGTATAAGTCTTGGCTTTAGCGTTACAAGAAATCAGAGATCTAGTTCTAAGCAAAAGGCTGAAAGGATTTGCAGCCTGAAGCCTCTTACAACAGTAGCAGTGATACTGCATTTTCTTTGCTTCCTGCTACTCACCTATGCTACGTCATTCAAGCAGACCTGCAATACCTGCAGAATAGTGTAAAAGTAGGTACAGTACATGTAGGGCCTGGATATTTTAAAATCAGACAATGGACACTTAAGCATTCATGCAGAAAAATGCTTTATTGTAGTGAAGTTAAAATGGAGAAAAACATCTCCCTGCTCCTGGTTTAAGGCTATGCTGAGCCACAAAAGCACATTGCACTTCCAGTCATTTTTACAAGTTTATAAGGACACCACTTAGTACTTTATTTTTTGTCTTTTTTTTTTTTTTTTAATGAACTTTAATTATTTAAAGCTGGAATCTAGAATATTTCCGTGTAGGAGTTTTTCTTCATTTTTTCTTGCTTGCTTGCTTTATTGCTCTCTTGCCTGCTTTTCTTTTCTTGCTTTTCCTTTCTTGCTTTTCCTTTCTTCACCTGTCCAGTTTATTCAGTCTAAAAGCACCTCAGGACACATGGGAGTTATGTCATACATTCCCATAATGACCTCACAGGGCTCTAACCTCAGGCTCAGTGTACAACACTAATGCTGCGTAGTGGTCAGATCATTCTTATCACCAGCAAGCAGGAAGATGGAATGGCAGTAGATACAGGGGTTTATGGAAGAGTGCTGAAGTGGCCTAGATGACAGAATAGCTCTTCCCCCATCAGGGTAACTGCCAGCCCACATTTAATGCAAAAAATCAGCAAAGCAATGCATCAGCCTGGCACACGTACACACATGAAAAATGGTACAGGGTCTGTGACCATACAGAAAACAAAAAGAAGGTGAGACAGGTTTTGGACCTGCCAACCTTTTAATTGTCATTTCAGGAAAACAAATACAACACTGTTTATCAACTACTTTTCCCACACAACAGGTTATGTACAGCACACTAACTTACATTTTTACATAATGATACACAGGTCTTCACCAGCAACAACTCTTGTGTTGTCATGTGACATGTAAGCTGACTGACACTTCAGAAAAAAAAGTTCATGCAGAGCTAGCTTATTCTTTGTCTCTTGAAAGTAAAATCCTACAAATGATCAGCAAGATGTCTTTTTTTACAATATTTACTTTGTACAGTGCCAAGAGGAAGGACAGGCTTTTTAAACGTAGGACTCCTTAGCATACTGGATCTGCTCAACCTCAAAAACCGGCTGGCTGCACCTCCGAGCCACAAACTCGAGTTTGTTCTTTTGACAGGACTCAGACATGGCTCTCATCCTGTAGACTCCTGGGGTCACGGGTAAATTCACACGGGAGTTTACTCCTACAGTGATGCTGAAGGTTTCGGTTTCCATGTCAGAATCCTTCGTTGCAGAAAGTCTGGCACTGCGTAGATCCCTCAGATCCATATATGAGGTGTCCTGTGCACTGTGGCTGCGTGGATGAGGCAGCAAAACATCCTGGTTTGACACTGCTGATCTCAGAGTTTGAACTGTGAGATTTTGGGGGGGAGCTTTAGTGGCCAGGCAGTTTTTAACAGCCTCTTCATAAGAGGGTGGTCTTCCAGGGTTTCTCTGGTCTACCTCTCTAAACACTTCATCAACTGACCTGAGACGGGGCCTTTGCTGATACTCCACAGGCAATAATTTGTCATCATTACGGCTGTCCTCCTGGACAATTCTGCAGGAGAATTGATCTTCTTTCTTTGTGAAACTGTCCCTCTGAAAAAACATGGGTTTTCCAGGCCCCCAACTCTGGGTTTTTAGTAGTGTTTTCCTGCGGTTTGCAAAAGAGAATGACAGGGAATGTTTTTTGATCTCTCTGCTAGGTGTACTGCAGTCTTCAGTGGCCTTGGTAGAAAAGGACTGAGGCCGATTTAAAAAGGTTTTTTTGGGACTCAAGGGAGAAACTACTGGGGAGCTGGTGAAAACTGAGCCATCAGAGCTCTCCAGGGAGCAACTGGAGGATGTTTTTGGTAGAGAGTCAGTTGATAATTGTGAAGGTAAGCCTGCAAGACGTTCCTCCAGTGCCTCCATCCATAGCTGTTTCTGCTCAATGGGAAAATTGTCCTCACTTTTATTTAGCCTTTGTTTCCTTATTGTTTCATCAAGGCAGTTCTGGAAGGACAGGTCTGGCTCTGAGTACCTCCTGTCCATTGTGCTGATGTCCTTTCCTAAATAAGTCAGCGAAGGGGCAGAAATATTTGTTGGATATCTTCTGCTCACAGTAGCACTCCTCCCTTTGGCCTGCTCCATCTCAAAGGTACAGGGGCTGCCTTCCACTTCAGGATCTGGGCTGTCATAGGCAGAGTCATTCTGATGAGCTGCACAGAGTTGTTCTGTGGGGAGAAAGCAGACATTAGTTTTCACTGATCAGCTGAGGATGAAAGAAAACTGCACAGAGAGTTCAGAAGAGGGCTTCAAAAATCTTGAACGCTCTGTGTTTCCACAGATACATTCACATATCAAATTCAATATTTTGGCCCAGCAGCCCCAGTTGGTGACATCCCCAGTCCGTTCTCATACCTGTGGAGCTGTCTGTGTGCTCTGGTGATTCCTCAGCCAAGGCACAGGCAGGGAAGGCAACGTCCTCCTCAAATATTTCTGAGCAGTTGTTTATGAGGAACTCCACCAACACTGTCACCTGCACACAGAAAACCGCCCATTTCAGTCAAGACATATTGAAGATTCTTTCCTGACCCTGCCTGCTATCTTTGTAGGAAGGACAGTACAGAGCAGGGTGGCTTCTGCCAAAATCCTGCCTTAAAGCCCAAGGGTGAGTCCACCATGGAGGATAAGTCCTGATGGTGCAGACAAATGGATTTGCCCCAGTACAGACAAAACACTATCAGCCACAGCTTTGGCCTCACTGCCTGAGGGCCCAGGGATGACAGTGGCCATGGGTGCCCCTTGCCCTCCACATGCTAAGTCTGCAGGAGCTGTGACTTAGGAGGCTGCAGGGCAGCTGCTGCTTTTGCTCAGAGGAGGCAAGATGAGGGGCAGCCTGGCCCATCCCATTGCAGGCTGAGGGACACCTGAGCTGAGGAGTACCCCCAACGTCCAGGGCTGCTGTTCTGTTCAGCTGCTGTCTGTCCCTATGGATGGCTCTAAAGTGCCCCAGAGGGAGCAGCTGCTTGGTGAGTTCAAGGCACCTTATCATTCATCTCCTTCTGCACTTCCAGCGGGAGCACGCTGTCCGTCCCTGGGCTCAGCATGTTTGGGCCAATGCAGATGGCCAGATTGCTGGAGTCCATCCTGGTGGTCTCGGCATTTTGGCTGATGTGGTGCAGCAGAGAGAGCAACAGCTTGAGCAAGACGAGGTTTGGTCTCGGCAGCTTGTCAGCCACCCTGCATGAACACAAACAAAATGTGACATTAATCAATGGTGCAGTGGCCTCTGCTTCTTGATTTGAGCAAGTCTCAATTAAACTTAGAGCAACACCACTTCTCCAGAAAGGGGCATGTGTGTGCTCTCTGTATTTTCCAGAAGTCCCCATCTGCAGCTGAGTGTGTGGTTAATTATGAGACCTTTAATTACAAGGTCTTGACTGAAAGGCAGCATTCCAGAAGCCCATGCCCTGGAATAGATGGGATGATATCAGATGTCACTGGAGGCTTCCCAATGCCTGTGGTTGGGCTGTGGGGCTTTTAAAGCACTCCCAGTGAACCCCCACAGCTACTGTTCCTAAAGAGCAAAACATGGTGGTGGTGTCCATGTCCCCGACTTCACCCCCAGCAGATGTGAAGGCTCCATGTCAGTGCCTGTCCCACAGCACCGTGACCGTGTTAGCTGAGGCACTGCAGCCTCTGCCCTCTTCCTGCACTGGTGGTTTCAGAAAGTAATCAGAAGTGACTTCAGGAAGTGCTGCTGCTGGAGCCCTCTAAACCAAACCCCATGGAGCAACAGCAAGCTGATATAAATGATGGGCTTTTAAATGAGACTCCTGATTTCAAAAGACTTGCGGCCTTGCCAGCCGCTCCATTACATTGGCATTGGTTGCAAAATTTCCTGGTTGAAAAACTTACTCTTTCAATTCTTCAATCTTTTCTTGCTTGCTTGGCTTCTCTAGAGCTTGCATCCATTTCTCATAGAGGTCAGCTGAGAGGAGTTTGGAGGGAATATTTCGGAGAAAGTCCTGCAAGGCCAAGAGATTTAGATGGAGTTTTGACACTGCCCTTGAGCACAGAGAGAGTATTATTGTCACCTGGGGTCTCTAGGAGGCAGATTGACTTGAGCTACCTGACCATCAGCACTGACAGAGCAGTGCAATGCACAAGTGCACTTGCACTTGTGTAGTACCAGCTTTCAGTTGCATTTGCTTCACTAAGAAATGTCACTATTGCTGCCTGGGAGGATGCTGAGCAAGAGGACAAAGTGAGTTTCCTCAGGAAATCAGCAGCCAAACAAGTAGGACTGACAATCAAATGGAAAATGCCAAACTTTTCTAAGCTTGAAGAATTCAGTCTGGCCTTGTTCTGGCTTTAGCCAAGAGTCCCACCTAGGTCAGCTCGGAGCACTGGATCAGGCCTATGCACATTAGCAATGCCCTCCCACCACTGTAGCTCAGAATTACTCACCTTTAAAACCACTGCCAGCAGGTGCACAGATTTGCTTTTCAGATCAACACTCCCGCCTTTGTTTAGGTCCTCCTTCAACTCCTTTCGAGCTTTCTCATTGGCAGCTTTTCTGAATATCCCTTCAGTAGAAGGTCCTTTCATATACAATATGCTTAGGAGATCCTGCAGGGAAAATAGACAAGAATGGAAGAATGGTTACTTGGATGAAGGAAGTTAGCAGGTCAGCATTTCTTTAGAAATAGAAGAAAAATTATCTGGAGGTACACTGTACTCTGATTAGTTCAGTAGCTAGTTCTTGCTCCAAGTACATTACATGGGAAGTAGTCTTTATTTTCCCCTAATCTGCCTTCTTTTTGCACTGATGAATTAGACGAACTTCAGTGGAGTCATCCTTGCTTACTTCCAGAAAGAAGCAAGGGATGGCTTAAATCTTAAGAGAGGGCTTCACATCCCCTCTCACACAAGCCAGGCAAATACTACTTAGTAGAGACAAATGTGTGTCTATTGGGAAAGCCAATTCAGTGGAAAAACTGTAACAAGATAATTTTTATCCAGAAGTTATTGTTTCCGTATTTTTTGTGGCAGCCCATAGTTGAACACTTGCTTTTCATGGAAATACAGAAATCCTTGGAAGTTTGTGCAGCTGAAATATTTATTTAAATTACTTCTTTAAAATCAGTGATGTTTCTATGAAGAGGCAGATCTTCCTAGTCCTGAGTTCTCTACCCTCCAAGTTACTTCCAGTGAAAGTTGGATGAGCTGGACAAAACCCTCAGACCTTACACTTTCTACATCTGGGATGAGCCCTGAGTTTATCAGTGGGATGTGTGTAGGGTAAACACCAAAATCATTTCCTGGGTGATGCAGCAGAAGTACTGGGTATCCTGCCTCACATTGAAGTCAGAGGTATCACAGAATCATAGAATGGTTTGGGCTGGAAGGGACCTCAAAGATGATCTCATTCCAACCCCCTGTTATAGTCAGGGACACCTTCCACTAGACCTGATTGCTCCAAGTCCCACTCAACCTGACCTGGAACATTTCTAGGGATGGGGCAGCCACACCTTCCCTGGGTGACCTCATTACCCTCACAGCCAAGCACTTCTTCCCAATGTCCAATCTAACCCTGCTCTCTGTCAGTTTGAAGCCATTTCCCCCTTGTCCTGACACTCCAGGCCTTTGTAAACAGTTCCACTATAATGGTACCTCCTTACCTGGATTGGCTGGGGCAGTGTGTCATCTTCCCCACAGATAAGTGCCAGAGGATGGCCAAACAGAGGGATTTTGGCACCCAAGTCTAGCTGTTCTGAGGAATTTCTTTTGGTAAGGCTTCGTCTCAGAGTAAATGACTGCGATATCACCTTCTTTCTTTTCTTTGCTCCATCTGCTGCAAGTAAAACAAAAGGTTGATATAAAAATTTTTTAAAAAATGACAGAGTACTATGTGGTCTTTCATCTGTGTGCAGTGCAGAGATGTGTGTTGAAACAACTTAAACCAAACCAGGAGAAACTGAGAGACAACTAAGTGGTTACTAGGGAAACAACTGCCTAAACCATAAACTGTGGCCATACCCCTAAGGCCACCACCTTTCCTGTTTTCAGTTGGGTGTTTTTTATATTCTAGTCACTGTTTCTTCTTAGAGAGTGGGAACATACAAGACACAGAAATAACATCATTTATAGAGATTTTTGATATTGCAGTAGTTTCTCTGATAACTCTGAGGCAGATATACCACTTGTGCATCTGGCAATGACAACAATTTTCCCTACATGGTCTGATTGTGCCCCAGCCTTACGGCAAGAGTAGAAGTAGGGGCTCCTAATTTTTGACCTCTTTCACGGCCTGAAATGAGAATATATGGCTTCAGCTCTGACAGCTCTGGAGCTGGCTCTCTGACAGTGCTCCTAGATTTAGTGCTTGCCCCCCGGCCAGTGGAATGTGATACTTGCTCCAGAGGATGGGAGCATCAGGGTAGGTGCTCACTGGCTTCAGGGTTAGAAATCTCTTAGCATGGATTTTGTATCTGCTTCATAAAGAGCAGGGTCAGGAATTTGAAGATTGTAGTTGTATTGGGGTGGGATGTGCCTTTTTTTCCCTTTCACAAATAGTGAGAGAAGGAACCTTTTGCAAGAAAGCTTTCTAAAGGATTTGCCTTCTGCAAATTTGCAATAAGTGTCATGCCTTCTACTCCAAAATGAAGTTGTCTTACCCACATGAGAAATTCTCAGAACCTCTCTTTGTGATGTAGCATAAGCTCTTGGTAGGTAGGGGTTAAAAAAATATGAGAAAGTCAACTAACATTATAGTGTAATATAAAATATTAGCTTCTGATACTCCTGAAAACTGATCTGACATGATGATCCAAATCTGACCCTGCCCTGTTAATGGTCTGCTCTGGGTTGTTTACAGGTGCTGAGGTTTTGCATGCTGAGAAAAAAACAAGTGCTGGTGTTGCTGCAAAGAGGGTTTATTTGCTCTGGTGTGCAACAGCTGGTACAGTACTCAGTACTCGCCTGCAGTGCCACACCTCAAAGGTGATGCTTGAGTGAAAAAGAAACACATTTACACTGCTATCAGGGAACACAATAAAACATGTCTCTGAGGACCAGGGAATGGGAATCCAGGACCTCTGGCACTCAGCAGTGTCACCTCTGCCACTGAGCATATAGGAAAAAAGAAATTTGCAATGAGTGACACTCCAGGGCTTAAGCCCTCTCCTGGATGAGGACTGTGGCTTGCTCTCCGGGAGGGGGAGCAGGCAGTTTCGGGTGGTTTTGCACAAGTGTCCGTTTGCAAGCATTATATAAGAAGGCAGTTGTTCAGTTTGTTTTTGAAACTCACCATTTGAGAGGCAAAGTCTGTCTTCAGCATCTGCTGGGACTGACAGGGGATATTTCTTGGCATCAGCCTGCAAAAAGCATGTTAGGGTTACAGAGCTGCCGCAGTAGTAAGAGCCACCAGCAAGTTGCTGCAACTCCTCAGAAATCTGGGGAGGCTCTGGGAAACAACCAGACAAGCCCAGCACCTGCTAAATAGGTGCCTCGGCCCAGGAGTGACACTGCCTTGCTGCCTGGTAGAGAGGTCTGTGGTAAACTCTGCAGCCAGGCACCCCAGTTGTGCCCGGCAGGTCACAGCCCTTTGCTCGTTCAAGCTGCGCTTCTGATATAGAGAAGCCATAGCTGGACAAAGCCTCCTTTTTTGTGTCCTCCCCTGGCACTGGAAATTTCCTCTCCAGCTCCTCTGCGGAGCCTTGATGGCTTTGAAGCCTGGAGGATCCCTGAGCAAAGCTCCTTGAGAGCCAGGGGAATGCATGGACTGCCTACAGCAATGCCCTGTTTCCTCTGCTCAGTGTGGCACAGAGCTGCCTTTGAAGAGCTCTGCCCACTCCTGGGTGAGGGTAGGCAGCCAGCAGCTACCGGAGGAGCCACCCCTACTTTGCTAAGGCATCTCACACCAGTACCCAAGGATCCAGGAAAATGTAAGGGCTGCTTACCTCTGTCTGGCATTCAATCAGACTCTCCATGTTCCCCGCATTTAGTGTCTTTGACTAGGCAAGAAAACAAAGACGCTGTGTGAGTAACTGAATATCATGGTTTAGAAATCAGAGCTTTTCAAAGTCTCTCTGTTGACAGAGCTGAAATAATTAAGATACTCACAGTATTACAGCTGCTTAACACTTTCATTAGGAGTTTGATCGGAGGAGCTCTGGACACTCTGGTTTCCTTCAGTTCTTTTGTTTGCCTGTTTGTTGAACAGGGAATGGACAAGAGCTGTAAAACTGCACCCTTCTTGCCTTTTCCTCTGCAAGCCAATATAGAGTGTATGATCCTGAACCAGCAAGATCTCCCACACAAGTAAACCATAAAGCCCTTCTCTGGAAGGGCATTCAGCCCTGCTGCCCTATCTGCCTCCTGATTAAAACAAAATAAAAGAAGCTTTCCATTTTTAATTCATGCAAAAAGTGAGCAAGTGGTGACAGCTACATATGGTCATTAATCTGCAGTGAGGCTGAGCAACTCAGTCAGCTCTGTCCATGAGCTGTGCTTAGCAGTGGGTGCACCTCTCCCCCATGTATATTTTTGTACATCTCTGTGCAGCTGCATTTGAAGCTCTCCACTGATTTCAAGCACAATACCATGGATTTTTTCAAAGGTGGTACTTACCCAAGAAGTGAGTCCAGCCAGAGCTCCTTCACCTCCCGTGAACTGCAGAGGAAAGAAGAAACAGCATCACTCCCCACTGCTACTAATCCTTTGGACAGAGGCAGGCGACTAAACAGTGTGTACCACATGTGCTGACTTATATATGCAGAAGGGGCAGGTGGAAATTCACAGGCAGGAAGAAGCATCATGGGGCAGGACCGAGACACTACCAAATTTCTGTCTTCCTCTTTCCTTTTAGAGGAGCTACTTTTTTGGGTTTTCCCCCTCTTAAAGAAAACAAAGAAGCTCTGGTAGCTGTTATGGATGGAAAAGATGAGACACTTGCCAGGTAAAGGTTCCAGCTATCATCATCAGCATGAGTTGAGCTGTGCAGAGGGGGCTGCAGTGTGGGCAGTTTCTCTTTACCATTAAAGGGCAGTGGGTACAGTCTGTCCTTTGGCTGCTCAGAGACTTTAGATTTGTCAGTTTAAAGATGCACTGCCAGATCAAGTTGCACTAAGAACAGTGAAAACGACGGGGAGGTGGAATAGACAAGATTCAGAGAAATGTTTCTTTATAATTTTTTAAAAGCTTATTGCCACAGTTTACTGTCTACAAGCAGATGTAGACACATTTTGACAGTACTAAGTAGTTCTTGTGACTCTAGGTACTGGACATCTATAGTGGTCTTATGTAGTAATTTAGAAATGTATGACAATATGTAATTAAAAAGTCTTGCTTAAAATAAATCTTAATAAGTTATATTTGTGTGCATATATTAAAATTTGATTCAACTGCAGAGATTAAAATATCTAGGAAAAATTCTATCTCTGTCTGACCTGTATCATTCTGTGGCCAACTGCCCCCCGACTTGGGCTTATCAGGAATACAGCACTCACTCTACCAGGCCATTATGAAAATTCATTAAGATTTGATGTTAAATATATTATATTATTTCTATTGATTTATTAACTGAGGCAAATTACAACCTTGTTTTGGATGCCAGTCTGCTGATCTCGTGAAAAGGAGGAGTTAAGGCTGAGAGTCAGGGTTGGGAATTCTTCAGTAGTGGATTTAGGTGGAAAGCACACTTGTGAAACTGTGGCCTTTCTGCTGCTTCCCTCCTGATGCTCCATTTCCCACGGGCAGGGGATGGAGCTGTCTTAGCAGAGCACTTTGCAGATGCACACAATGGCTGCATCTGCTGCTGAATTCACCCTCAAAGCCATTCTTTGTGTAACCACATCAGGCCTGGCCAGTGTAGTACTGACTCTGTTTCATGCGGAGCAGAAAGGTGATCTCTGACTCCGGCAGAATTCCACAGAGCAAAATTCACTTTTGGTTCAATAGAGGTGTGTCCAGAAGAACAAATGGAAACTTGCTCTGCTTTTGTGGAAGGAGTTGCTGTAGGTCACCTTTTAAGTCCTCCCGAGGCCCATCACTTGCATGCTCCTGTAGTGGCACTGGTCTGGTGACTTGTTCAGGGCTGAAACTTACAGCAGTCTTGAACAATTAGTCTGCAGCCCTGTGCATTTACCACTGATCTTTTACTCACTGCTCTAACTGATTTTTTGTTAATTATCAGTCCCATGACATTTGTAATTTCCCAACTAAATTCCATGGACTGCTGCACATGCTTGCAGAAATATTGTCATCCTACACCACTTTCTCCTGAGAATTTCTTTTGAGGCTCCTTGGCAGCTGCAGCACCACTGCTGATAGTTTCAGTAGGATTCCTCAACAAGAAGCATCTATTTTTCATTACATCTGTTAAATGTATATCCAAAAGTACCTGTCTGTTAAGTATCTCTGAGGGGACCTATGCAGTTCAATTCTGCCTTACCCTCACTTCCAGCACTCTGCACAGATGTATTTCTGAGCTCAGTCTGTTTCATGATTGAGACACGGGGTTTGATCTGGGAAATGTGTGACTTGTGAAGAAAATGTGAGTTTAATGGGTAGCAATTAGCCAGGCTGGAAGCTTAGATTACAGTTCTGGCCCCAACTGTACACAGGGCACTGTGCTTTGAGTTTCCCAGGAGAAGATACAGTAATGGGTGGTGTATTGATAGCACATCACCAGACTGTCCACTGGCACACACTGTTGTATCTCTGTCCAATTAGTTCTCATCCATCAACAGTCGTGGGGATATAATGGCTGTTGTACGTGGAAGGTGTGTGTATAGGCCTGCCTGCCCATATGAAAAACAATTTGATTTTTTTACCCTCCTGGTAACATTCTTTATTTACTAGCTCTTTTATAGTGTGTATGACAAAGACTTAACTCATGCCAAAATTACTTTAAAGCAGCCTATTTTACTAGAAATAAGCAGGCATCCTAAAATGCTATGGTTTGGCAGAGTAATTGTTTGGCAACGCAGAGGGAATCTTGGCTGTTTTTGTGAAAAACAGTAAGCAAGCATATGCTGATTCCTGCCAAACACTGCAGAGCTGTGTGCAGGCTTCTAGGGTCAGGAGAGCTGCTTTCACACCTACCAGCCAGAGCAGCTTCACAGCTTTCCCATCAGCATGGAAAAGGTAAGAGAGATGAAGTACCCAAAGCCAGTCTCCACCCAGAATATTAACAGAAAAGGGCTGTCATATGAGATATTTACAAGTTAAGTTCCCTTAAATGAACAACTTGTCTCCCTGAGGAGGCTGATTCCTTCTCTACCTCCCAGTTCTTCTTTGCAGACTTGAAACTTTTGCTATGGTCTGCTCTTCCCTCAGTTTGGTACAGATCTTATACCACGATGCATCAGAGCAATGTGTTTGTTGTACCACAGCCACTGCCCTGGGGCAAGGAGAACAGATGTCAGGTGGCTTGGGTACACCTGGAGCTGTTTGCAGGTGATGTGTTTCTCCCAATTCATCCCTGACTAAGTGAATGCACTGTCCTTCAAAGGCACTGGATGTTACACAAAGATCAGGGCTTGAGAGAGGCAGTGGATTTGCAAGGGTTTTATAGAACTAGCCTTTGTAGAAGTTCTTCCCCTGCTGTACACCAGGCTGCTTCCCTCAGTTCTGCTGAAGTGTTTCACATTCACTGGAAAGAAAGCAGGAGCAGGGAGGTCCTGCAGAGCAGCAAAGCCTGGCTGGATCCAGCCCTCTTAACAACTGGGTTTGCCCCTTGAGATGTGAAGCATTTTCCTTATAGAAACCAAGACATCAGTTTGATGCCTCAGCTTCCCCTGGTCCCAGCCAGCCCCTTGCCCCTCCCAGTCCACGGCTGCTTTTGTCATCCACTCCCAAGCCCTCTGCCCAGCCAGTGTTTGGAGAGAGGGCTTATATAGCACTTGCTGCAAACATGGACCAAATGGTGATTTTCCCCTTTGTGTGAGCTCCAGTCAAGCTAGGCATTTTCTCCTCTTTTCTTCTCTTATGCTGTGGCTCTGTGAAGGACTCCAGACCATAGCAATGAAAGAGCAACATCAGTTGGCATGAGAAAGAAGTCAGGAGTTGACAGTGAAAAAAAAAAGAACAAAAGAATAAATCTGCTGTGACTGGAGAGTGTCTGTTTCCTTCCCTCCTGATCAAACCACAAATGGGAAAACCCCAGCCACAGCTCACTTTTGTTTATTTCTATTACTTTTGCAAATGTTTGACGCCATGGCTTTTAGGAAGGAGAGAGTGTGTGAATGAATCCTGAAACTTGCCTTTGCCCTGTTATCGTGCCAGCAAGGAGGCAGCAGGAGCACAGCTGTGAGAAGGGTATAGCAGAATGTGCCTGGAGCAGGGATCCTTTCCAGCCCATATAGAGCAGAAAGAGCCTTCATCAGTGCCTTTCCACGTGGAAAAGGGATTGGGTTCCAGTTTTGTCTTCACTGCCACAGCTGCAGTCTCCCCAGGGAACAATAGGAACATTTACCAAAATAAGGAAAGCAGTTGTGCCAAACTCAGAAAGCTGTTGGGTTGGTTGTTTTTTGGAAGGGAAAGCTCTGGACAATCTGTTCATTGACTCAAAGAACAAGGTGGCAAGTGGGTACCTGGAAACAAGCCACATTTATAGATGCCTTCTGAAGGGAGTTCTGATTTCCTATCACTCTCCAGAGTGTGTTCTGGGATGCACAGGCATGGTTCAGGGTTTGATCAAAGAAAAGAGGCCAGGCAGACTTTTGATCAGGGTAGTCCCTACTTTCTACCTGTACCAATTCAGAACAAGAACTATCAACCCAGCTGGTGCTGAACTCCTACAGGTTTAGTCAGGTAGAGCCTGGGCTCATGCTAAACCTGCCTTTGGAAAGTGAAACACACTGTCAGTTTTTCCCAGCTCTGTTCAGCTGATTTCTATCATGAATTAGATATCAAGGTTAGATTGCAATCTGGGTTAGATTGCACCACCCTTCTACACGCCGCTACTATTGCACAGGAAAAATGTCACAAATCAAAAGTAACACTATAAACACAGCACAAGGTGCATTCTATGCCCTTCCTGTGACACCATTTTGGTTGCATTTGCTTTGCAGTTTGTTTATTCTTTCATGGATGCTTCCCCCAAGTCTAAGTTTCAGCTCTAAAGATTTTTACTCATCCTCAGGTAACTGGGTCCAGTGGATGCTTTTTTAGTTGTGGAGAGCAGGTGCATATGGGCCATTTTTCCAAAGGGTCTGTGCTGCTGTTTGGCTGTGTCTGCATTCAGCTTGCTCTGTGGCACTTGGGAATTACTCATTCCTTGGGTTCCCTGAGGTGACCAGCACAAAGTAATCAGGGAATTGAAGCTGTCTGTCATTTGTGACGGAGCAGATGCAGATCTAAACTTTTTGCTTATTTACACAAAAATAGTAGAGAAATGTGTAGTTCAGTCTGAAATCTGTTCTTTTCAAGATTCCTGGTTGAAGGTACTCAAGCAATATTGAAAAGTGATATGCTTACTTTTTTTTTTTGTTACTCCACCAGGTTTTTCACTTAATTTCCCTCTTTATGTTCTTCATTTGAAAATCAGAAGCTGAGATGGGAATTTTTGCCAAGCTCATTTGCCATCAGGGGCAGGTTATGCTTCTTACCAAATACAGAGAGATGTGAATCTTGATTTTACTTTTCAAGATTAACACAAGTGTTTTCTTTTAGATTTTCTTTTTCATATAGGCTTATATTTCTCTTGTTTCTGCACCTTCTGTTTTGCTTTTGAATTTCAGCATCAAAATTATCTCAGATCTCAAAATGTGAATCAGGGGACACAAAACAAACCTGGATTTGACATTAAATTCTAACTTGCATGTGATTTTCAGGCATAAGTCATCTCACTTTCACATAAAATATGATCTTGTAGACTGGCACTGGCCTAGGAGCCAGTCTGGAATAAGACCAAGAAAACCTAGCCCAAGTGTAATTTGGAGTTTCATTGTACCTGTGTCCCATTGATACAAAAGCTAGAAAAGAAAGGCAGGCTTGGGAATGCAAGACCTTACCACTGCCCTGGCAGCATGGGAGCTGCTCCAGGCATTGCAAATGTCATGAACACAGCTGTTCTCATAGGTGCCCAGGAGACACAACCAGAAATAGTTAGACTTTGCCCATCATTTCTCTCCAGCTGGCTTCCTCTGAGCCCCAGGGGTTTGATGGGAGCATCCCCAAACTCTTCATCATTCTTTTGCCCTTGTGAGTTTGTCATTCCTATGTTGTACCTGATTCCTAAGTACAATTGCCAGTAACCAGGTCCTCAACACCACTAAATTAACCAAGAGTAGGAACTTTTATGACCACACATCTAGATTCCATTCTCCAGGCAAAAGCAGTGTCAGGCAAAGCAAGTCTTTCCCGGGACAACTCTGCTAACTACAGCTGAACTCCTCTGAGCATATTTGACCTCATGCTTCAAGAGGGTTATTTGTTGTCGTGCTGTCCTTGTGCATGCACATCCACATACTGCAAAATAAAATGTTCTGTGAAGTTTTGGCCACCCATCAAAATCAAGATGATAAATTTGAAACAAACATATCCATATTAGCTGGTGATTGCCATATTGTTGCTACTAGCAACAGCTGCCCTGTTAGTGTTTTATATAAACACTGCACTTCTTCTCTCCCGTTGTAAAGCATGACTACCTTATGAGGATTTCTGAAAGCAAATGCTTCTCATGGCACGGGCTCTGCCTCCTGCTGCAGGGCATCACGAGGTCTCTGGGAGGAAGGGACATGCAAAGAGTGGAGGTGCCCACAGGGCAGGCCAGGATGGCCTCAGGCTCCAGCTCTGACCAACACAACAGGATGGCACTGAGGGCTGCCACACCCAGAGCCAGGGCAGCCAGGACCTCACCTTCACATTTGCCAAAGCACGGTAACACTTCCAGGACAGGAAAAAAGGAGAAATTCCCACCCTGCAGGGCACGCAGGAGCTGGGATCTCCCCCTTGTGAGAGTGGAGTCAGAGGAAGAAAAACTGCTTTTGAGTTTGAATTCAGCTATTTGACCCATTGCTGGAGAGGGCTCAGCTTGAAGGCCAGGCTGTTCCCTTCAGGCCTGTATTCCTGCAAAGTTGGCCATTAATTTATGCTGCTGACATGCAAATAAGGTGCTGTTATGGTGCCTTTACTTATTCTGTCTGTGTGTGCCTGCTCTCGACCCTGCATTTGCTTTTGATTCTACAGTCCCTGCAGAGAAATGACACCAACGAGTATGTAAAGGTACCCTGCATGCCACAATGTCCATTTCCCTGTTCAGTGGTGGTGGAGGCTTGAAAAGAAGAATTTGTTCTCCATTTCCACTTCCTTGTAAAGATTTGTTTGTGCTTTGTTTGAGCTTTGTTCGAGCTTTACCTTTTCTCTCACTTAACAGAGTATGTTTCTTTGGGATTTTTTTTCTCTGAAAACAGTATCTGTGTGCATTCTTACAGTCTCAAACTGTTGTATTCAGAAATAGCATGAAAGTTTGTGAGGGGAGGATATGTTTTTAACCAGGCCAACTGATACAGGTACAAAACCCAACCTCAGGTCTGAAAAGAAATGTCTGTCTTCACTCTCAGGACAAGTTGAGAAGAAATGCTCTGAGTTTTACTAGATCCATTGATCAATTACATAGTTACTCGATAAGATTAGATACCCCAAAAGTACCTCAAGAGCAGGGTCTTGAGCAGGGTTTTTTCAAAGAGAGATGGAATCCTCTTTCCTTTAGGCAGGAATAGATCCTATAAGATCTAAAATGCTAAGCCAAAAGATGTACAGTTCAACAATGGCTGTAACATTTGTGTAAACCAAAGACCATATTTGCTACAGTCTTAGTTCTGCTTGTGCAACACTGTGAACCAATCTTTTCCTTGTGTAACTCAATTGAACTTAGTATTCAGAGAACAAACATGAGCACTCATTACCCTGTAAGTAATGCCAAAATGAAGATGATGGTACATGTGTCAGGGGGTCCTTCTTCCATTTAGTATGTAACAGGGCAAAGTGGCTGTAATTGCATTATACAAAAATCTCCAGAGTTTATCTTTCACATTTTACCTCCCAGACTTATTATAGCTCTAAGTTAATCACCTCCAGTGCTATACTCAGCAAAGCAACATTTAAAGATACAACATATCATAGTAATTGACACCTGTCTGGGCTGTTTTAGGAGAGCTGGACTGCTGGAAGAGGAGTTTGAGAGGCCTTTCTTATGTCCCAGTTGTTGTTCCTCCATGTAACATTTCTATCTGCTTCCAGAACCAAATATTCCCACTCTTTGGATGAGAGTATGCTGCAATGTAAACCTGTCATAACTGTGAGACTGACATGAATAAACAATGCAGATAATATTTTCATTCTGGCCTTAAAGGAGCAGTCCTAATAAACATCACAAGCATGGAAAAAGTCATTACTTTAACAATTGAACACACTTACTCAGCACTCAGTAATCAACCCATAAATGTAAACAAGTTACAACACAGTAATCCCCCTATTAGGTAATTTTCAGACTAACCAAAGACTGTAATTGTGTCTTTGTGTTGGGATTATGTGGGTGAACTCTGGGAGACGCTTCAGTTTGCCATTTGATTTTCCATGCTACATCTGAAAGGTAGACTGCCTTCTTTCTGCCTCAGTTTCTTATTAATAACATGCTGAAAATAAAAGGTGACTGCACTGAATAAGGTGCTTTGATATCTTTTGGTGAAAGCTGGTACCTACAGGAGAACACCATAAAGAGTTTGGCAGCTGTTGCCTCTCCCGCCTCCTATGTGCTACACAGCAAAGAAAAGACACTAATTGTAGCCCTCCTGGCAAACCTTTTACAAATGAAACCATGTTTTGAAGTGCATCACCCATGAGAAAAATACATTGTTTTTCTGGGCATTATTTGTGTTCCTCCAAGGCCTTTGCAGTTCTACTTGCCACATCAGAATGCAGCAGACACCTTCTGGCCATGTCACATACACATTTATTTTAAGCATGCAGCTTATTGTCTGGATAATATATGAAAATGTGACAACATGTGATCATGTGACAATGAAATAAACATTCAATATCATGGGTGAACCAGCCATTTTATCTAGATTGTGTTATTAAAAACATTTCTGAGGATGAACTCTCCTCCCTTTGCCTGGCCTCTGGCAAGGGATCTGGCACGGGGACTCCAGCATGGTCACAGCAGAGGCTATACTTTAATCATCAGGCTGATGGTGGAAAATGGTGTCACCTGATGTCTACATGCTCCATGAGGAGTTGCTTCCTTCAATGCGAGCTTGGGAAGAGCTGCACGGCACTGAAGTAATTGCAACTAGTCTGTATCTTCAAACTCCTAAGAAGGTCCTTGCCTTGTGTATTCAACGTAGAAGAAGTGCTGAAGGTAAGAGGTAGCTTCCAATTTCATAAACTTTGTATTTAATCTTCAAAAAAATCACTGGTATAGTGACTGGAGGGATATATGTATGGAGGTTGACTACTTGCTCTATATCCCAATGACAAGCCAGCAAACACTCCTTTCCACCACTGTGACACCATCTTTGTGAATGCTGAGATATTCAGTATGCCAAAGTATTTGATTCAGTTCATCAGTTTGCTGAAAAGCACACATACAAGTGCTTAGCTGAACATGCTGGGTTGGAGGATGAACTCGGTACTTTTGGTACCAAGGCAGAAATCTCTGCTTTCTCCTTGTAATTAGTAGGTTTGTCCCTTTCCTCTACTCTCATAATGAGCCAATGAAAATCATTGCATTTGTGTTTATGTATCACTTCAGAGCTTGAAATTCTGCTCTTTCATTTTCAGTACACTGGAGTACCTGGTTGAGAGACAAAGGCCCATTTTATTCCCCACAGATTACTCATTTTTAAGAGTAGGGGAAGAATCCAATAACAAATGGGAACAATATCCTCTCTTTGGTCAACCAGTGGTTTTTTTCTTAGCTTATCTCAGAGAATTTTGGCTGTCATTTGGCCAGTGTCCTGTGTAAATAAGTTGATTTTAATGAAAATAAGAAAAAAAAAAAACATGCCTGTGTTTTCCAGTTTAGTTTCTAAATGCTGGATGATGTTGCACTTGCTGAAAAAAAAGTCATAAAGTTTCATCAGCTTGAAAGTAGTTGCTCAATTTCTTATACAGAGGTAATTCATTAAAAGGAAATTACAGTCAGACAGTGGTTGTTCTCCCCTCTTCCTTCTCTTTTTTATTCTTTACAATTGCTTAGCAGATCCAAGTTTTAGTTCCTCAAAATTCAGTTTTTGTTCGTTCTCTTTTTCTCAATGTGCAAGATGCTACTAGTCCTGCAGAATTAATTTTCCCGCCAAAACTGCCTTCTCTCACAGTGGTTTGTGTGGCTGTTACTGTACCTGTGTAGGTATAACCAAACTGGGCCCCATTCCTACAGCCTGGCTCTCCAGGCATCCCAGGTATAAAATATCACCATTCTGTTTAGGTGGTGTTCAAAATTAAACAGGGATAAGTTTCCACAGCAAATGGGAAAAAATCCCAGGCCTCTGTTTTTTGATTGCGGCTTTATGAGGGAGCACTTATAAAAGCCTGCTGTCATGAAATAGTCTATCACTTTTAGTAAAAATTTCTGTCCTCAAAATGGGGAATTTCCATTAGAAACCACAGAATGGGGGTTTCAAAATGATACACATGTGTGAGGGCTCTGCTTTGTGTAGCATGAGTATCAGCCTAGTCCCTGTTCCTTGGAAGAGAAGAGGATATGGAAACAGCACGTTCCCAGTGGTGGGATTTTATCTCCTTTCCTACAGCTTCTGCACCATCTCAGCAGGAGCAGGCTGAAGCTGGCCTTGGCAGCTGTGGGCATCCTTGTGCTAGGGAGTTACCATTGAGGGCACTAGTGAGGAAGTGGAGCCATGGACCAGATCCTCAAAGATACTTAGGGACTTTTTAATTAAATTTAGTATCTTTTAATTAAAGATACTTAGCCTTTTTAATTATCCACTCACCCTGAATTAAAATGGCAGCTGAGAATTTAATTGCCTTGGCAAATTTTGGATGGGGTTAGTGTTAGGGAGAGGTCAGGCAGGCTCCAGCAGCGTGAAGTATAACTCCTTTTAATTTTCTCTTCTTCATGACCACTGTGCACTAAGCATGGCAGAGATAAAACTAACTTGCACTTAGGCAATGCTTTCCATTTGATCCTTTTTATTTTCAGTACCAGTGAAAGGAGGTACAGGGAGTCTACCTGATGCAGCCCCCAAATCTTTCTATAGAAAACGGATGGTAAAACCATAAAACCATGACCTAAACTGCACCTAATAATACAGAGGATGTATTTAATATCAGGGTGCTTGCCTGGAATTCTAAGTCTGGAGACACAGATAGAAAAGGGATGTGGCTTAGCATCTAGGTTTTGATTTGAGTTGCCACAGAAATTTGGCACAATAACATTGCATATCTGGGATTCAGAGATGAATTGCTCTAAATAGTGCTTGAATCAAGTTTCAGTCAATGACACGTCTCTAAAAAAAAGAGTATGATTCAAAGATCTAGTTCCAGCCAAAATCTTATGAATTAAGAGATTTCATTGTGTCCCTAGAGGAACTCTGTTATGAATGAACTCTGCCTTGGACTAACTTATGGGGCCACAGTGAAATGTTCCTTTAGTGCAATATCCTTTACTGTAAGTGGGCACTGGATCACTGATATCCTTTGGCACATCCTCACCATGGTACCATGTGTATAAGCCTTTAACAGGACCTTGGCATGCTAATAATCCTGTGCACAGGCAGGAACCATTCTTTTTCCACAAACCTGTTGCATTAAAAAGGGATACACATGACCACAGGAAAATGAGGAAGGTATCATTTTCTTTCATGAACAGTGTTAAAATGCAAAGTGTAAAATACAAATCCCATTAAGATCTTGCAAGAATTCAGGAGGTGTTGGGATCTTCCCATATAATACGCAACAACAACAAAAGTGTAGAGAAAACCAAGATGCCATCCTATTGTATCATCTGATTGTGGATAGTGGCACTTGCACATCTCATGTACTACAGACTCCCCTGTTGCCACCAGGCCTCACCCCATTAATGCTGGCTGACTTGATTCCTACTAACCAGCTATCCTATGGGAGAGTGCATGTATGCTCACACTTCTCTCAACACCTGCAGGAATGGATACACTTCAATTGAAGACAGCCAGTAACAAACCTTTGATGTACCTGCTGACTGTAGCTCTGTAAAAGGGGCCTAAAGACAGAGTGATACAAATACCCTTGTACTATTTTCTTCAAGCCCACTAAGGGCTTTTGGGGAGGTAGAAAGTACCAAACATTGTCAAAGACAATTAGGAAATAACGCCACCATTTTCTTTTCACCCATACTGCTCACAGTATTCAACAGTAGTACCTTGCTTTTAAACTGTTCTTCCCAGCAGAAATTCTCACTCTGCTTTTTTGAGCCCTGAAGTGCATCTCATTTACCTGCCTAGCTTCCCTTCAGCAACATGAGACCATACCTCTCTCATGCCTCCCTTATGACAAAAGAAGCCTGGGATTCCCATGCCTCATTTCTTCTGATGGTTTTGTAATAGCTGCTTTAGCCTGCCCTGGCACTGGAGATGGCCTAAGCTGGGTCATCCCCAGCTGTGCCCAGGGCACAGGGTGCAAAACACTCCCAGGACAGCAGCTGGTTATAAGCCTCCAGACCAAGCAGAAAGCAGGCAAAAAAAGGAATGAGAGCAAAGGCAGATCAGCAGATGGGATTGCACATGTCAGCAAGGGCCTCCTGTGAAGGCTACATAATAGCAGGTGCCAGTGAGAGGATGTTCCAGCCCACTGTGCACTCAGAAAATAATCACTGTTGACATTTCTTCACACCATCCTCCTCCTCAGAGAGGAACTGGCAGGTTCTGAGGGGTTTGTGTGTGGGAGGCTGATAAAACAAGAAGTGGGATCTTCCATCCAATAAACTAACAAGGAAGCAGGGTCAAAACAGTCCCTTTAATCTGACCAGCTATAATAACTTTTAGACTTGCAACAATCTACAAAAGAATACAGAAAAGTAAGAGTTTGCCCAGGTTCTCCTTGCTGAGGCTGGGGGCTTTTGCCCATTTCTCTCATTAAGGGTGCTAGGGACTCCTGAGAGCAAAGGTTTAAACATACAGAATGATACAAAGTGGGGGGCATAGAAAGGCTTCCACCAGGGCCATGGCGGCTGATCTGCTGAGTAACTGTCTAAAAGGCACATGAGAGAGATTTTCTCTGCAAACCTGGTTCACATGACTGACAGCAGCTGGTCAGACTCTTGCCTCAATGCCTAGAGGCTTATTGTGCAAGCAGGAAAGTTTTCTACAACTCAGATACACTTGACTTCTTTTAAATGAGCTCTTGACTTTGTTATCAGTCAAGTGACGTAGCTTGACTCGTGTTTTTCTTTTGAAAGCAACTGTGTCCATTTTGTTGTTTGAGAAATTTGCTGAATTGATCACTCCCATGACCAGAATTCTCTGTTTTCTGGGACATGCTGGCCATCATTGCCCCATTGGGTCTTCCCCCAGTGCTGAGATGGCCATCGCTTCTGTTATCTTCACAGCAGCTGACTGACTTAGTGATTACAAACCACAATATACTTGAAAAAGTCAGAGAAAGATTTCACATTATTTGGTAGCACAGAGAAGAGTGGTTGTCACATTCATGCCTCACTAACTAGCATTCAGTCAGCCCAAAACAAGCCGAAAATTCTCTTGGACCCCAGGGAAACAGTTATTTGTCAATAACACCTGTGGGTGACTACAAGCTTTTTTTTTTTTTTTTTACATTTTTCTCTTGGGGGTTTTTTTAACCTTTCACAGATGATTTCAATCCTTTGGAGACCTTCAGAAACTAGAAAACACACACACACATGCACACACACACACACACACATACACACACTCTAACACCTGTATTCATCAGCCCAAATATGAGTAACTCTTCTGTGCCATAAAGCTGACAATCATCTAGGCTGCACTTTAAATATGCTGAACATCATTTATCAGTCCAAGTCACTGGGGCACATTCTGTGTTTGGCCATGTACCTGAGGTGCTTCAGCGTCCCATCAGATGAGAGCCTCATTTGATTGAGATTAGACTGTTGGAACAGCAGCACCTCTGCCATCCTCCCCACTTCCGGGACAGACAACAGATGGAGAATATGGGTTTTGCAAGGCAAGGTGAGAAAGACACGACTCAAGGTAGCTTCATTCTTCTCCAGATCTCCCCAAATCCTGGCTGGTCCCCAGGACCACTGCCAGCCAGCTCACAGATCTCTCCATGCTGCCTCTTTTCTTTGCAGTATGAGGCATCATCAGAGGCAGAGCAAAAGCAATCAAACAAACAAATCTTCTTTTCAGAGTAGGAAACTTAACCTTTTGCAAATATTTTCTAACCTGGAAGATGTTGAAGCCAGACCCCCAACCCCCAGGGTAAGAAGGAAGGTCAGGGAGCTCTACCTGGTTCTCAAGACACCAGCTGCCATCAACCTGTGTACTCTGTGCTGGGAAGTGCAGTGTTCTCAGCCTTAGGAAGGTCTTCCATGGCTATCAGACAGCACTGGATGTACAGCCACTGTAACAGACAACCTCCTGGCCACTGCTCTGAGCTGATAGTATTGTATATATGTATCCCAAATTGAACAAGAAAACCTACATTTTGAGGAGGCTGGCCAGAGTCTCTCTGAGTATTAATACCTTTGTTTCCTGATAAAAGTGCACTGTATAAGGAAAAAACTAACAGGATCAATCCCAATAAATGCAGACATCCATATACAGAGGTAGGCAGCGTTTGTTTGCTGACACAATTCTGTAATTTTTACTTGGAGAAAAAAGCAGACATATTCCAGGCAGATTTGCAGGCTACATTTATAATTCACATCGATAATAGTTCTGATCCATACAGTGTCCATTTAAGGGGACTACCCTGCCCTTTCTCTGTGTTGACTGTATTGAGGTGTCTACAGAGCAAATCCCCCGGCAATGCCTAATCTGAGGGCTTCTTCATTATGGTCTGATCCTCAGGGGCTGTGGTTTTCTGAGCAGCCACAGTCTCCTTACATTGTCTTTAAAATATACTCAAGGATGGGGAAGCCCAAAAAGTCTGAGTTACAGAAGCATTCAGAAAGAATGGCATACCCTGTGAATGAGACTAGCATTTGTATTAGCTCTGGAGGCTTTAGTAGCATCCTTCTACTTCCTGATTTTAAAAACAACTTGGGGAACTTCCCTTCTCCGCCTATTTTGGAACATCTGCTTGTAGCTGTGATTGAAACTAAGATCTGTGAAGATATGTGGTGGTGGTAAGCCCCTACTGATGACCACAGCAAACCTCCATGCCCTAATACTCAGGAGCTCATCGAAGCCTTGAACATAGTTGAGTTTTCAGCTTGGGCCATTTTATTGGAGAAAACTAGTGTACATAAAACATTGGAATGTAGGAAATTAGCAGGCTGGATCACTCTCCTGAACCACCTAATCCAGGTTTCTATCTCTAATGGCAAATGATGCTACTTGTTTCAGAAATAGTTGCAGATCTCATGCCTTTATAAGAAGGTTTTTCTTCCAAGCCTCTAGTTTATTAATTTTATTACTCTTGAGAAAAGCATAGAGGAACAAGCTTATTTAGTTTCTTATTTAATTAAAGATTATTTTGCTAGAAAAAGTTGGAATTATAGTACACTGGTAACAATTCCAAAACCACTACAACCAGTACATCAGCTTCTGTCCCTATGAGCAGAAGAGCAGAGAGTTCAAAAGAAAGATTGCTGGTACTGAGTCAGAGCATTCTTCTGGGTACCTTCCACCCTCTCTGAAGAGTAGAATTACCAAACAAACTTTTGTCCAATCCATGCAAGCCATCACACATGTGCTGCCCTTTTGCATTAGGTCTTGGCAGTGGGACTGTGAGCTTGCTGTCCTTGAAGGGAGAAGAACCCTTTTGTGCCAGAGCCTCTGCTTTTCACCTCACTCAGTTCTCTCAACCAGATACAGAGAGATCCTTACCTTGGTTGTTCTCTGTAAAGCAGCATACAGTCATGTTAAAGAATGGGGACATTCACTAAGTGAATTAATGTGTTCTTGTATTGCATTAGTCTTTTCATGCAACATAAGCAAGACAAAAAATGCTTGAATGAGCTTACACTCAAAATTATGTGTTTAATTACTCTATTTCTCCCTCAAAGACACCTTTAAATGATAATTTTTGGTGGTGTCTGCTAAAGAAGGTAGATGAAAACATTTCCATTAAAGGCACAACCTTTCTTCTTTGAGTGTCAGGTGGGTTGTCCAGCTGGTGGCACTTTCCTCTACCACCCAAGAAGCAGCCAAGAAAAATAAAGACAAGATTTCCAATTTCCAGTGGTCCTATCAAGAAAAAAAAAAATGGGAAACCCCCCCCCCCCCAAACAAACTCCAAAGAACTAGGAAAGATTGCTGCTATTTTTTGTGCTTCTCAGCAGAAAAAAGAATTAAATAAATAAATAAACAAAAACACAGACCTATATCCATAGATACCCATGGTATCACAAAAGTGGCATTGCAAATTGATGTTAGGAATTCTGCTTTTGGATGCCTTCTAGGGAAATTTCTCATGGGAAGTGCATCTAATACAGCAATAGCAATACACTAACTGAACAATAACTGAAAGTTTTTAAATTACTCTAAACAATGGAAATGAAAAACTACATCTGAACTGGCTTTTAGAAGAAACTAATAAGAACACATTTATGTTTTTCTGTCCTTTTTCAGTCATCTCTCTCTGATAAGCCACTTCTCAGCAGACATGAATAGCATTGATGGGAAGCAGAAGATGCTCTCTGTCCATTAGTAAGACAAATACCACAATCGAGGCTGAATCAGTAGGTGCAGCCTTTGTTATTTCCCACACCTTCAGACTGATAAATTAATTCATCCCCTGACTAATTTAAGAAGTGTGGGGTTTACAAAGAAGTACCAATTTGTTTGAATGTAGGAGGAAAGAAAATGTCAGGGAAGTGCAGTGGCCTGACTGACCTGTGCAAGGGCTGGATGTTTTGCCTGTGGGAAGAGAAAGGGTGTTCATGGGTCTTTGCAATTTAAGACTGTAGCAGAAAGTCTTTCAGAAAAGTTGGTATATTTCCTTCCCCCAAAATTTAGAGCTTAGGCTGATAATTTTAGCCACGGAAAGGCTATGAACCAAACCAAATTCTTTGGGCCCTGGATAGTGATCAAAGTCCCTTTCTCCAATGCTGACAGGAAAACAAAATGAGTCTGATTTGTAGTGGTGCTTTTCTAGATATGCAGCACAATTACCTGGGCAGGATACAAGAGGATGCCACCATTTTTACTACATGTATGAGCTACACAGAGTTTAGATGCATGCATGCAGAACAGCTCGAGGAAGAAACAAAATAACCCCAAAACCCAACTGAAAAACAAACAGCAGGTGTCAGGAATATCATACTTCATAACCCATTTTGTGCCTGCTAGGGTACAGAAAACCTTTCCTTCTGCTGTTAAAAATGAGCTGTCCTGGCCCACTGGGCAAAAGCTTTGCTAAGAGTCACTAGTCAGACTGATTTACACACTAGATTGCAATGCATCCAGGTGGCACCAGTTTACAGTGGCAGTATTTTCTGAATAATGGTCTGCAGTGTTCTAGATTCCTGATGCCTTTTTTTTTTTTCTTTTTCTTTTTTTTTTTTGTGAGGATAAAGAACTTTAAAACCATCATTCCCCTCAGGGTGCCTGGTCTCCTCCATTTTCCTCTTTCCTGTGAAGCTTACAAAAAACAAGAGCTGGGACCCCAAAATTAGCACTTTACCCAGCAAATGGGCTAGAGAAACATTTATGACATGTGAAGCAGATTAAATGTATTTAAATGCTGAACTTAATCTTTTTGGTGCTCTGGACTTCCCTGGAGTTATGCTAGCATTCCCCCTCACACTAAGACTGTCCAAGGAAATTCCCTGTCTCATTTCCATTTGTTTTGAAGGATCTGCTCATCAGGTAGCATCTGAACCAGAGACTGTATTACCAGGGTCTAGGTGGAGAAATCCAACCAGAAAAGTAGAGCTGGAGGAGGAGGAAAGCTGCCTATGGCTGAACTCTAGTGGGAAGAGCAGTGGATATTGATGATTTCCTCAGGGTGAGCACAGATTTCATGCAAGTTGCTCTCCTGAAGTGAAAACTTGTGCCTTTCATGTATATTAAGAAACATCAGAGGACTGATTTGAGACTCATTGATGAATGCTTAAGTGCTATATTCACTGTAAAGTTTCAATCAAGCACTGGAATAGGCTGTCCAGGGAAGTGGTGGAGTCCCCATCCCTGGAGGTATTTAAAAGATGTGCAGATGAGGCACTTGGGGACATGGTTTTGTGGTGGGCTTGGCTCTATCAGGTTAACTCAATGATCTTAGAGGTATTTTCCAACCTCAGTGGTTCTTTGGTTCCACAAAGAGTCAATTGACTGTTTTGATAAGGAAGAGTCACTGTGTCAGTATGTTACTATACATGTGTAGAAAGGTTGGGTTTATGGTCCGAGGGTGGGCACGCCTCATTGACTCTGCTCTTGCTGATCTTGCCATGAGCATGAATATTATTGACCTTGCTTATAATACCTGGGGCTCAGCCAAATGAGAGCATTGCAGGTGACACAGGGACCAGATTTCTGCCTGACACAGCAGGGACCTGAGGTCTCTGCAAGGAGAAGGTGACCAGCTTTTCAAATGAAAAACCTGCTGCTGGTTTCCTGGGAAATGTTTTTATAACCCAGGTACAGCCCGGAGAGCTGTGCCCTAAGCAGGCTCCCTGAAATTAGGATGTGGGCAGATTCCCTGGGGACAGTGACTTGCCCATTAGCAGGTCCAGGTTGATGAGCCAGGTGCTGAGGACAAAGCTGCAGCCGCTTATCTGCGCTGCTACCCCCAGCCACCCATCTATATGTGAGCCGCCAGCAGGGCTAAAGTGGTAAATTTACCTAGGAAAAATGGGTGAAGTTTGTCTCTTCACAAAATGAAGGGAAGATTGAAACTGTTTTAAAAATTACTTCTGCATCATGAAAAGTTTATCTGAACATAAAATTCTTTCACTGAAAAAAATAGCATTTCTTCAGCTGAACATCAGCTATTCAAAATGTGAGACAACTTCTTACACTTCTTCCAATTTCAGGACCAAAGTTCCCAGCAGCCTGACAAAAATAAGATTTTGAGCAGCTGTTCTTAAGAAATCAAGCTCCTTTCAAGTTTCTTCTTCAAGCCAGCTCCAAAAATACCTGTTTGATTGGTTTGGTGCAGGTCAGAAGCGGAGTTGCAGATTTACCCAGCTCATCTGTGGTTGGCTCAGCCTGGCTCCAAGCAGAGACTGACTTTCACTTTCAGTTTGGCTCTGAGCTCACTCAGGCAGAAGTTAAACTTTGAGAAATCCCCAAATACAAAGCCCAGCCACAGTACTACAATTAGTCAAGCATTGGATTTTCCCAATGTCTGTTTATAACTGACAACGTTTCATGGGGGTTTTTTGTTATTTTTCAAGAAACATTTAAGACGGGGGGTTTCAGGGATTATTTTTAGATATATGAAGAAAAATAAATATAAAAGGTAAGAAAATCCATTTTACTTGATATTTGTGAGACAATCAGTAGGGTTACTGCTGTTAGCAAAAGGGAGATGGTTTCTCATTGCTGGGTTTCTGGGAAGCTGTGATCCAAGGTCACTATGGGTCAAAACTTACAACGGTGGAAAGCCTTATAACTGTGTGGCTGGCTGTAGTTAAATATTCCTGCTTGCCCAAGAAAGTGAGGAGTTGTCTCTCTGGATGCATCTGGATGTGTTTTGTCCCTTTAAATGCTTATTCTTTTGTCATCCTGCAACCAGGCCTTAATTTTTGCAACAAAGCTCTGGAAGTGACACATCAGAATCATGTTCTGAGCTGGAAGAAGGGCCAAGGGTGGGATCTGGCCTGGGTCTTAGAGAGCTGTGTGAGCAACACTTTGAAGCAGTTGGTGGAAACTATGCTTAGGTGAGGACTGCGGGATGAGGAAATGTCAATCAGAAGAAACAAATTTTTCTTTTTTCCTTAGGAAACAGATAGCATAAACACATAGGTTCATCTACAAGGCCAGGAAATAGTCCATGAAATCATCTAGTCTGGCTGCATATCCACACTGGAATTTCATCTGGTTAGTCTTGGAGCAAACCCAGCCAACAATGTGTGGTTCACTGTGGTTCAAACTTTCACAATGGCTTATTAACAGCATGGTTATTTTCTCATTTTATTTTTCCCAGTTTGCACAGCTACCTCTTCTCCTAACACCAATTTCACCTACTTCCAAGAGCCTCATCTTGCAGTTGTTTCCCCTACATGAACACATCCACACATAACCTGAGTCATCTTCTGATCTTCCTTTTACTATGTTACCCGGGCTAATATCCTTCAGATTCATTCTGCAGGGCTTTCTCAAACCCTTCCACAGTTTTTAAGGGATCTTTCTGCAGTTTCATCAAGTTTTCAAAGCCTTTAAAAAATACAGACACCAATGTGTCAGACATCCTTCAGTCCTACTGTTTCAAACACTTTTCTAATTTAAAATTAATCCCCTTACTTCTGCTAATTGCTTTGTATATATATCCAAAGGTCACATCAAGCCTACAGTATATAAAACTTCCCTTACAAGTGGTTGTCTGGGTAATAAACACCTGAAAAATGCTTTAAAACAAGTTACCTGTTCCAGTTTCCATCATCCACCTTAATTAAAGCAAGATTCGGACCACAGACATACAGAGGATAAAAGAGCTATGCTATTCCTTAGGGAAGCTGAGGCCAGGTGCCATGGGCCATGCAGACACTGGTGAACAGGTCTGTCCAGAGCTGCTGTGGACCTTTGGCTGCAGGAGAGATGGGGACAGCTTTCCCATGACTCTGGGGATGCCAGGACCCCCAGAAACTTTACACCTGCAGTCTCAAGGAAATCCAACCCAAATTCATACCCTAGCAGAATAATGTTGATAAAATTCCTGTATACAGATACAGAGTGTAGAGATTGACTCACAGAGTAGACAAGCCTTTTGATCAAGACCATTTTTAAGGGCTTGCACACAGTTGCTGCACTGTAAGGACAGGATTAAGGTGTCCTGGATAAGGTTTTTTGGCATCAGACAGTACAGGAGGCTTAGAAATATAATAGTTGACTATATTTTTTTTTCTGGATTATATGGTTTACTAGGAAAGAGATGCAATGAGTTTAGCTGAAGTCCCTCCTCCTAGCCAGAGGTAGGCAACTCAGTGAGACTCCATTTTGACATTAAAATAAGTGGAATTTTGCTTTTACGGCTGTAGCTGATTTAAAATTAAATAATCCGTCCACTGATGTTTGAGTGTTGCATGGGAAGCACCGAGACATACTTTATCCTCCCTTGGGAATTCCTCAAGTCCCTTGCTTTTCACTGGATGCTTGAAATCTAAGTAACTGCTATTTCTTTCATGTACCAAAACCAGCAGCATTTCCTCAGGCCACACCTTTATGGGATTAATTAATTTCCATGCCTGGGTCTCTTCTTATTAATCCACCAATATATGTGGAGCAGTGGAACTACTGTGACTGCACTCCAGCCCTGGTTCCTTCAGTGCCTGAGTTTTAAAAGATCTAATTGTAGGCTGGGGGCCTGCCACTTAGTTTTCCAGTAGAGGACAATAGGAAGTGACTGCTGCCTGGGAGAAGAGAGAAGAGGATGGTGTTTGAGACTGTAACAGGTCTGTGTTGCCACAGAAAAAACTCAAAAAATGTGGTCCTGTCTGCAGTACACCAGGGCCATTGGCTTGGGTGGCCTACAGACACCTGCACTTGCCCTGAATGGAAGAAAGGACATTCACCTCTGCAAGCTGTGGGTCCCTCCATGGCTGCAAATCCTCAAGTGAACTGGGCTGAGACCAACTCTGGACCTTGTGCTTTCCAGTCTGCCCTCCCTCATGCAGGGTTAAGAGGTGCAGATGTATTTCCTATCTCATTGACACCTGGTTCCCATACGAGGTAACACTCAAATCTTCAGGGGACCTCAAAGAGAGCAGAGTCAGAGTGAGCACACAGTGTGAAGTGTGCCTCCAAGGCATAAGGAGGTTCTCCTTCATCAGCCAGCTGCAGCTTCACCTGCTTGTTGCCTGCCTAGCTCACTCTCCCTCTGCAGGGCAGGTGACAGGGTGACGTGTGGAATGAAAAGCACAGATAATGCTCCAGTAATGCCCTTCTCTCGTGCAACAAGAGCACACCCACATACACCCTGCCTCCTCCCCTGCCCTTGCTTGCTGTGCCAGCTGGGTGCTAGCAGGGAGCTCAGGACTGCCAAGAACTGCAAAGGTTTTGCTGCTTTAGTTGACATTTAACTATTAACCAGTTGTGTGGAGACTGAAGGGAAAGGTGCTGTTTGTGGGAGGTGATGTGTGGAAAGGAGAAAGAGTGGGAGTAGCACGTGTGATGCAGTAAGAGCTGTCTGAGCATGTTTACACATTCTGATCTTGGCTGTCTTAAGGACAGAGCCCTTCTGGGTCCCTCACAGTGGGGTTACAGGCATCCATGCTTGGCTAAACCTGGGAGGTAAGCATTCCTGGGACTAGTTAGCAGGAGCTTGCCTGGCAGTAGAGGTACTGCATAACTGTGTCACTGAACTTAAAAACTCTGCCAAATGTGAGATCACAGGCAGAGAGTGGGAGGAAACCCTCTGGTTCCACTCTTGCTGGTGGCAAAATAGTCCATACAGACTGACATCATAGAACAATTCGAAGCTGATCTCCAAACAAACCTGGAGACACCTCACCCTGATGAGATGAGACTTGCCTGGCTCTTCTAGCCTCAACAAACACCAAAGACTCCCTGTCAGGGAACAGGCACTGCTTCAGGCACACCTGAACAAGGGTAGATTGAGTGCTAGGTGTCTCAACTCAGCCCTGGGGCTTCTCATAGCATTGAGATTGTCCTGCAGCACATTGTCTTTCCTGATCTCAAATGTTCCCATTGCCACTGTGCTAAGTGGGCTGCACAAGGACATGTCAAGTGTCTTGGCATTGGGGTAACAACAGGACTCAGCTCTCATTTCCTTTTCATTCACCCATAAATATCAGTATTCCTCCCTGGGAGGATGCTGAGGAGGACAACAAAGTGAATTTTCTCTGGGCATGCAGGAAATCATGTGGGACTGGAAGTAATGCAGAAAAGGAAAATGGAGCCATTCCTAAGCCTGAAACATTTACTCTGGCTTTTGCTCTGGCTTTAGCTTGGAGTCCCACCTAGGTCAGCTCAGGGCACTTGAGTGGGTCTGTGCAGATTAGCAATGTCCTTTCATGGCTGGAAGTGGAAAAGGGAGCTAAAGAGATCAGGGCTGCACTGGTGGCATGGCTGGGCCCTGCCCACACCCTGGGCTCAGGGCAGAGGGTGGTTCTACACTGTGTCCTCACCTGATGACTGGAGAGATGCTAAACACTGATCATGGCAATACTGGCACAATTCTGGTTCTGTGGTGACCTGGCATGGAGCAGTCCACATTTTTGCTGTCCAAGGCTATCACCCTGCCAAGCAAAGGAGACCTTATCCAAGCTGCCTGCTGGGGATGTCCAGCTTGTGCCAGTTTCCAGATGGCATCAAGATGCTGCTGGCAAGGGCTGCCTGGCCTGGGCAGAGCTCTGCTGTGCTGGGAACACCTGAGCAATTTCTGAGAAGGAAAATCCTGTTTGAGTGATGGGGGAAAGTCCTTGACAGCAACTTGTTTGCTAGCAGAGCAGGTGCCCTGGTGAGCCCCAGGAGACCTCTAGGACTGCCTCATGCTGCAGAGGATGGGAGGGTCCTGGATGGAGGCTCTGGAGTGCCAGTGGTCCGCGTGTCCGGCACAGTGCCGGCTGTGCTGCCCACCCTGCAGCAGCAGCACGGGGGAGATGGCAGGCATGAGTGTCAGCCTGGGGACGCCCACAGCATGTTTCCTTTCCAGCAGCAGACAGGATGTTAGCTGTCATGGGTGTTAATCAGCCCCCAATGCAATGCTCCTGATTTCCATCAGTGGATCTTTCGGTTTGAGGCTCTCTCTTCTCAGACAGTTTTTAACAGGGTCACAGCACTGAAGCCCCCATCCCTCTGAGGTCTTCTCTGGGTGCAACTTTTTTTTAATTTTAATGAAGAACCCTGTATTCTACAAGCATCCCATGAGCGCCACTGGCCATTTATGGAGTTTGTCCAGAAGTCTGCAGTGCTGATGGACTCAGCTAAGTCCTAGGCAACATTTCACGTGCTGCTTCATGTTCCTTGTGGCACATAGATAGGAATAGCTGTGTGTGTGCAGAAACGTAATGAAAACCTTTTCTGGCTCAACTCAGAGTTTCATTTCGAAGTAAAATTAAATGATCAGCTGTTTAGAGATAAGCTGATTATTACTGAGGCTTGGACACATAGTAAAAGTTTTACTGTTTTAAACAAGATGTATTGGTGAAGTACAGTTTTTGGCCTGTGTGGAACAGCTGTTCAGGTCAGCATCTGTGAGGGCAGCAGCTGCTGCCCAGCAGCTGGGTGTGGCTTGTCAATGGCCACCTCATGAGCACTCTGTTCCCACCAGTCTGCAGGTGAAACAGAGCGAGTGCTCCCAAGTTTATCTCCAGTGGGAAGTCTCCAGCTTATTTCAAGCCCCATCATGCAGCATCATAATACAGAAATAGCAGAACTGGTACCAGAGCACCCACCAGCCTTTGCTGCTGCTTATCACTTCCAGACAGGGAATGGTGTTAAGTAGGAACAGGGCAGTAACACCTGAAGACCCTCCATCTTTTTAAAGCTGCATGGATGCCTTTATGGTCCACTGCAATGTGGACATCTCTGGTCACACGGCCGTGTGGGCTCTGCAGGCCATCCTGGGTGGGACATGCTCCCAATTCACTCCATTGAACTCATCTGATCAGAGCCCACTGGGACTGGTCGTAGAGTCACAGATATGTTTTTGGCAGCATCAGCCAGTGTCGGGGCGATATTGTTACAAAACATATTTACTTCCCAAGTTTTTGGAGTTTGTTTAATACATTTGGGTTGCAGCTTTCATGAAATTGTAATTTATCAAAAGCACAATGAGAAATCACACAGGCCAAGTTTCTAAAGCTCACATTTAAGATAGGTCATAGGTAAAAATAAAAGTTTAGAGGTCTCTACCAGCAACAATGACATATTTTTCTCACTGAAAAGCTTTTTAGTTTGGGTGATATTTTCAGTGTTACTTTTTTTCAACACAAATGTAACTTTTCTAAAGAAAGCAGACACATTCTACAATAATGTCCACCAACCCTTGAGTTTCTCAGCAGTACAATTTCTATGAATTGTTTTGAACTAACCCACATGAGAAGCTGGATACATTATTCCGTGTTTATAAACAGGTCTGTTTTCACAAAACTCTTTTTCAAGGAAATTGCTCTTAATTAATATGAAGGACTTTCACTTGTATTACAAAAAGAGAGAGATCCTGCATTATTCCTGTTATGCTAAGAGTTAATAGACAGATCTTACCCTGAAAAAAACCTCATCTTTTCGGTTTACTCCAGGCTATGCAGTCCCTGATTGTCTTATACCTACCTCCAAATTAATCAGCCCCATCACTCTGTTGAGTTCTTCTTTCCTCACCATATCCTTATCCTTATGAGGAAAGGCAGCATTATTAACCCTGTGTTACAGATGGGGATTTGTGGTGAAGAGGTGAAATGTCATGCTGAAGGTTGTCTGAACCAGAGCAGGGGGTGGATGCCCACTCTTCCCCTAAAAAGCAGCACCCTGCCTGCTATGCTTCCATTCAGCTGGTCCTGTGATAGTATTATATTTGTGCTCATTCATTTCCCATCAGTCAGTCTATGAAAGAAACCTCACAGTACTGTTATCAGCTAGTTACACAAGGGAGCTAAAACATTTAGCTAGTATAAGTGCACAAAGGGTGAAAAACTAGTTAGTTTAGCTAGTAAAAGTGAATGATAAAAAGTGAAGGGCAGGAGCAGTATGGCTGTCAAGGAGTGGGAGGATAGGGAAAGGAAATTGAAGCTTCAAGCTGACCCATAAAACTCTGTGGTGTTACCAGCAACCTCACTGATTTTATCTTCAGAGATTGTGTTTTGCAGTAACCTTCACTTGAATCATTGACACCTGCCCACTTCAGTTCTGTGGCCAGCCAGACACCTTCCTACCTGCCTTAACCCCACACAAGGGGCTCTGTTGTCACCCCCCAGGCTCTGCATGACTCACTCCCTCTGCATCTCTGCAGACACTTGTCTGAGCTTTCTCAGCTTGCCATGGCAAGAATAAAAAGGCAAATAAATAGGGTTGCATGATGACAGGAGTCAGATCTTCAGTTTTGGGATGGGATCCAGCATCTCTGTAGGAGAGTTCGGCACATGCTGTGCCTCCCTGCTTAGACCTGGCTGCCTGAGCAAGAAAAGGAGCCAGGGTAACACAGAAAAGACCACACAGAGCCCAAGCTCCCCCACTGCTTGTTCTTTTGTGAAGAACCCTCCAAAATGATGTTTCCCTCCACAAGAAAATGCAGTGCTAGCTTCATTATCAGGTTGGAAATCAAGAGAGTAATTAATTAAATTACTTTCCCAAATGTCACACTAAGGGCTGCAGATAAAGCTTGCTTCACTCTCCTGAAACCCAATTGAGTGTTTTCAGTACACTGCTCCTCTCAGCTCCTGCAATTGCATCTGCAGTCATGGCAAGGGCTGGTCTGGGTCCACAGACATCTCCAACATGACATCAGTGGAAAACTCAGTGAAAAGCCTGTGGGGTAGGAATCCTGTCCCCATGAATATTTGAAGAGGATGCATGTTAATTAATGTCTTCCCTGTCAGGAGTAGGCAATGGAGTTAGCACCGAATGAGCAATACGCAAACTCAACCTCAGAGGTACACAAGATGTCTCGTACAAATTAAACATCAACTCTCAGAAAATAACCTCCAGAAATCCCAAGAAATAAGTTTCTTTAGGGTCTTAATTTGTTATGGAGGCTGTTTCCTTTAAAGCAAAAGGTTTGCCTTACTTACATCCTGAAATTTGTCATTGGTATTTTCCAACATAGATCCAAAGGATTTCTGATTGGCCTGTTGGTTAATGACCAGAAAGTAAGCACAGGATTATGCTTATGCTACCTTTTCCTAATGCTACTGATAATTTCTCAATAGGTTCACAAACCAGACTTCAGTGACTTTTATCTCACAAGCCAACACTTCATGCAATGCCTGGATCTGCACTAGTTGATTGGAATATAACCTGCATGCTATTGCAAAAAGGAATTGGTTTGAGGGCTGGATGATATTAGTTTCTAAACCATTGAACCTGCAGGATGAATAAACTCATCCATTTTCTGGAAATTACTTATGATTCAGTCCCAATCATCAGCTGCATTAGCCCAGTCTAGTGGTTTGTGAAGTTATGAAGGGGAAAGAAAAAAATCACATTTAGACTGAGAACAGTCAGGACTGGATGGTTCACAGTTTGGCAACCAACTCTCAAAGGCTATTGCTGCCATGTGAAATGCATCCTCACTGTAGAGTGGCTATGCAGGACAGTGTTCCAGTAAGTGCTCCATGGTATATGCATAGCTTACTGCCTGCACAGAAAAAAAAAAACCCATGGAATATTTAATCTGTGGCTGCTCTCCGTCCTGAAAGGTGACAGCTTAATGAAGGTGGGTTACTTATAACAATCCTACCTTCCTGCTGTGAAGTGTAATAGAGGCTTTTCTTTTCATGCTTCTGTAGGTGCAGGGCCTTCAGACCATGTCTGCAGAGAGCAAGTCTGGAGTGTTGCCCAAGACGGCAGCCTTTTTTGAGACACAAATGACATTTTTTATTTTAAGGCTGATTAGATTGTGCGGATCACAAACACTCAAAAATCACTTTCCACAGGGCTTTGTGGGCCTTCTCCACTGCTCCACGTCACAGGGAAGCCACCAGTGGCTTAGGTCACAAGACTGTGAGGTCTCGGGCAGGGACTGTGTGTGCAGCACAAAGGAAGCTGGGTCTGACCTGATTTCCACAACTCACTTCTGTATCTCAGAGGTTTTGTGTATTCATTGACTCCAAGATATTCAGTAGAAATGGTACTTTGTTTTGTAAGATGAGCTGATTCAAGCCTCGATAGCCATCAGTGCTGTGAGGTAGGTGCTGATGAATAAGCTGGAGCTCTGTCCAGGCTACTGGGATTAGCACAGCTCGAGGGATAGGCTAAGCAGGTAGCCACCCACAGGAGCAAAAAGTGTGAAAACCATCACAGCTCTTCTGCCCACACTGCCTGGAGAGCGATGTGGAGGCAAGGCTCATGACAAAGGGAGGTGGCAGCTACTGCTGAACTGCCTGCTTGGAGGAGCAAAATTAGGTGCTGGCTCGAGCTGCAAATTAGCTTATGGCACCAGCAACAATGTGGATTAGACCACTGAGAATGCTCTGCAGGAGTTCTTGGTAAATGCTGCCTCCTGCAGAAATGAGAGGGAGGGCCCATACTGAGCATGAAGTGGGGATGAGACACTGAGACAACTTTCCTGCCCAGCACACTCTGTCCTCGTAGACAGATGTCCAAAAACCAAAACCAGAGGCTGAAGGATGGAGGAACTCAGGGCTGGACAAGAGGCACAACTGCCCCTCCAGCTCATCACCCACATCATCAGCTAACACAGGGATGCAGCTGTCTCCTTCCTATGGTGACATTAACAGCCCTTTTTTCCTGCAGGCATCTGGAGTTTGTAGCTATTGTGGGGAGGAGGGTAGGATGGGGTGTGTGATCGTATTTTTCACTTATAACACCTACCAAATTATGCCATCAACAAAAACAGAGCAGTGAGTCCTAGGCACTCATTCAGTATTTGAGTTCCTCCTGTCCTCTGGGCTGTAGGATGATTCTGGGCTCTGAGATGGAGCCGTATGGCAAGCCAGGAGGTGTCACACAGAGCCACTTCATAGACTTCAATCAGGAATGTCTCCAGCAAAAGAAAAATGTGTGAAACTCAGCCATTCTCACAGTCTGACAGCTCCTGATGTTCGTGTCAAGAAATGAATGCAAAAAAATGTGCTCTCTCTGAGGAGAAACATAACTGCCAGATAATTAATGAGTGCTCACACAGCACAACTTGCCCCCTTCCCCAAGCAAGGAGTGCTCAAAGCCTTGGATTTTTGAAAGATGAAGACCTAAGATACTGGTGCCCTTTCTGCCTTTCCCCTGGAAGATTTTTTTGTAACACATAAGCAGCACACTTGCAACACCACCATGCCCAGTTAGCAGTGCTGTTTGACTAACTGCACTGGGTTTATTCGAGGGGAAATCAGGGCATTGTGGTGAAATAGCTGCAGTTCAAATAACAGTGTTCTGCTTATTGGAAATAGTTTCATCAAGGAAGGAGGCACTGTCACTAACATCAGCAGGTAGTTCCCATTGGTTTGTGTATGTAAGTCATGACCTGTAGTAAAATAAGACAGTAAATGCTATCACAACCAACTCTTCTGCATGTGTTGGAGGCTTTGCTATCCAAAAGAAAGAAAAACAGGAGGAAAACAAAGAATTGAAATGCACCAATGAGAAATTGCCAATGGGGACTTCTCGACAGCAGTAGCAGAAACTAATATGAACAAGGAGCCAGCACTGGCAGCCCTTGGCATGGGGTGGGAGAGATGGAGGGAAGAGGCTTATCTCCTGCTGGGCTTGCACAGGCCTGGTGGGAGGGCGAGAAGAGCAGCTGGGTACAATGCCAGGAAGTGCAGTTCCCACCACCTCTCCCATCCATCCCAGCTACACCAGCAGCTTCCACTGCAGCCATGACTCTGCCAGCTCAGCCACCCCAGGCGCCACAGGTACACTCCCACACCTGCTGGGGTCCTCTGGTGCAGGACACTGACAGCAGAGCCACAACACACACATGGGCAAGCCAAGGTATACTCCTTGCTGCTGGGCATCAAACACCTGTGCAGCCACTCAGTGTACGTACCTGGCTGAAGGCAGCCACGGCTTGCTCAGACTTTTGACGAATAAGAGTGACGGTGCTGAACACTGGCGGGAAGGAACAGTCTTGAGGGGCTGGAAACAAGAATAAGTTTGTTATCAGTTTCCATCCTACAGCAAAGTTCCTACAAAGGTGTGGGATTTGAGCATTTATGGGCGACAAAATGTGTATGGGAGGAGAATATGTGTTTGTGCTCTTAACTCCTGGATGTTGCCAAATTTCCCCTCGAGTGTGAAGGCTCCAAGCCCCACAGTGGTCAGCACAACAGCTGATGTCACACAGGGCCAGCTCAGCTTGGGGGCACTGGCCAAGGCTGATGCACAGCCACAACACTGTGGGCAAAGCCCTGGGGCCACCAGCCACGGCACCCCTTGGGGCACCTCCCAACTTGGGGTAACGTCAGCACCAGTGTCTGCACAGGGGCTGCTCAACCCAAGTTCCTTTTATGGGCAGTGGGAAGACATGGACACTTGCAGGCCACTATTTTTCCCTCCCTGCTTCTGCAGCAGGCTTGGGGGAACAGGAGCCATGTCCTTTTCCAGAAGTGCCCACTTCTCTGTCCTCTGTAAAAGGCCCTTAGACCAACAGGGTTGGATACAGACCTCCATGCTTTGTAATGCAGTCTGAGAGGAGGCTACTCTCAGTGAGCTCAGCAGGCAGAGGCAACCAAGCTGGTTTCAATTAGAGGTGGGTAAGCTGCCTCCTCCAAATCCACAGGGAAGCTCCCTGCCTCTTGAAAATCTAAAATCCCTGCAATCTGTGCTTTGGGACAGCAGGTTCTGTGTGGCTGCCCGCCATCTGAACACAAGTATGAGTGCTAAGGAATGAGGCTATTTTAGGAACAAGTGACACAACAGAGGAGCATCAGAGGCAAGAAATAGCTCCTTGCTGCCAAGTGTTGACATGAGGCCAATAAAGGGCAGGTTACTGCCCTTTTGGGAGGATGCCTGTCTTATTAAAGCTGTAGTTGCAGTATTTTTTTGAGATACATGAAAAGCAGGGTGATACATTTACAGAGAACTTTCTGAACATTTGGCCTCATTAACTGAGTGGAAAAAGAATGATCAAAAACACCATCTGCTTTTTATTGAACTTTGTTTCAAATTCATCAGAATTTAATCAACTTTAACCTCTAACTCTTGATTTTCACTCCTGAAAGTATGTTAGCAGCATACCACTCCATGCAGTATACAAATGGCAAACAAGCCCTGCTGGTGGTGTCTGCAGATCTTCTCCACCACAACCTCACTGAGCCCTTAGGCCACCTGCACCACATGGAGCAGAGCTGGAGGTATCATGTGCTCCCTGAAGGTGTCTGAGACCCTGAGCAGGGTGATGGGGAGCCCAGCTAGCTGAGGACACCCCATGGTGCCATGGCCCATGTAAGCCAAGAAAACGCAGTTTTCCAGAGGAGATGAGTGATGTTCCCGTTATTACCAGCAGAAAAAAGTAAAGCGGCAGCAGAAGTCACCTTGCTCTGGCTGCAGGGAAAAGTGCTGGCATGCATGGCCATGAAGCTACAGCAGCACTGCACTGGGATACAAGAAAACCACTTCCTCCTAGGAACAGTGAAAGACAGGAGAGATTTGCATATTTACTCCTGGTTTATACCAGTTTGACAATGGTATATTTAGCCCAGTGGCATCTCTGTAGGTGGGACCTTGTGTGGCAGGAGTAGGTGACACTGCTTCATACCTGCAGAGGAGCTGGTTTCTGAAGGTAATGCTTGTTCCCATGACTGTACTATCATGGCCCTTTTTTCTGCCTACCTTTGACAAATACCTAAATATATGCAATCTGAAGTCAAATAAATGAACATTGAAATTACTAATTATGTACATGTCCTGGTTTAGGGCAAATTTGGGAGGAAATCTCTGAAATGGGGTTTTTCTGAAAAGCAAATCTAAACAGCTCTTCCCCCCAGCAGGTCCGGGGAAAGAACTCTCTCAAAGAAGAGTGGAAAAAACCTTATTTATTTAACAAACAAAATGCTCACAAGCATAAAGAATTAGTAATAATAATAATAATAATAAGAAGAAGAAGAAGAAGAAGAAGAAGAAGAAGAAGAAACAATAAAACTTCTCGTCGCTTCGAAGAGAGATGGCAAAACTAAGAGTCCGTGCTAGGAGTCTGTTTATCAGTCCCAGTCGCTTCAGTGCTGGAAAATGCTGAGTCCCGGCTCGGTGGGCCACGGGTGCAAGATCCCAGTGTTCTTCTGGGTTTTTCAGTCCAGAGCAGATTTAAACAGTCTCAAAGAAAAAAAGATAAATAAAAAAAAAAAAAAACCAGTCCAGGAAAGCTTTTTTGCCTCAGCTAGCTAGACTAACAAAGGAAAAAAAAAACCTCTCTCTGGCTGCCTTCCGTGCATCCGACGAAGGACAAAAAAAAAAAAACAACACACAGTCTCAAGGATGAGAGCAGATTCAGAGGAGTGAGTTTGTTTCTCAAAACAAACTGCGCGCTTCTTCTTTCTCTGCTCACTCTCAGAACCAGTCTTAAAGGTACAGAACACAGAACAGACGATGTGGGGATACAGGCATCACAGTCACCTTAGGACATTCCACCCCTTATCACCATATTGTCAACTTATCAAAACTAATTGAATTTTAACTCTACAAATACACATTATGCATGCATATATCTATATAAAAACAATATACAGCTATATACAGACAATGGCAGTGACATTCAACAAAAAGTGATATGTACACATGGTTCTCATCCAACAATCAGATCTCCCTGAGGTACACATTGTGTTGTTCCATCTTTTTGCATTACCCACCATGTACAACTTGGTCCCTGAGCAAAGACAATCCCACGGATGGGTTTGTCTGTACTTGAGGTGGATTTCATCTAAACTGTCTTCCCTAACAAACTTCTTGCATGTACTACAGGGACTTTATCTCTATTTACTGTATGCAGGAGCTCAGACTGGGCAGGGCCTGCTTTGTTGGTGGAACTTCGGGTGTTAACTAACTAGGTGGCTTTTGCCAGATGCTGCTCCCAGTTCTTGAAAGATCGCCCACCCAATGCTCTCAAGGTGGTTTTTAACAGTCCATTGAATCTTTCCACTTTCTCAGCAGCTGGTGCATGGTAGGGGATATGGTACACCCACTCAATGCCATGTTCTCTAGCCCAGGTATTGATAAGGTTATTCTTGAAATGAGTTTCATTGTTTGACTCAATTTTCTCAGGGGTACCATGCCTCCAGAGAACCTGCTTTTCAAGGCCTAGAATGGTGTTACAGGCTGTAGTATGAGGCACAGGGTAGGTCTCCAGCCACCCCGTGGTGGCTTCCACCATTGTGAGCACGTAGCGCTTACCTTGACGTGTCTGGGGTAATGTGATATAATCAATCTGCCAGGCCTCCCCATACTTGTATTTGGACCACCGTCCACCATACCATAGGGGCTTCACCCGCTTGGCCTGCTTGATTGCAGCACATGTGTCACAGTCATGAATAACCTGAGAAATACTGTTTATAGTTAGGTCCACTCCTCGGTCTCGTGCCCACTTATAGGTGGCATCTCTGCCTTGATGACCTGAGGCATTATGAGCCCATCGAGCCAGGAACAACTCTTTCTTGTGTTGCTAATTTAAGTCTATTTTTGACACTTTTATCTTTGCAGTTTGATTTACCTGCTCATTGTTTCGGTGCTCCTCATCAGCTCTACTCTTGGGGACATGGGCATCTACATGACGGATTTTTATAGGTAGCTTCTCTGTCTGAGTGGTAATGTCTTTCCACTCTTTGGCAGCTCAAATTGGTTTTCTTCTACACTGCCAGTTAGCCTTTTTCCACTTCTTCAACCATTTTCATAAAGCATTGGCTACCATCCATGAATCAGTATAGAGGTAGAGCTTTGGCTACTTCTCTCTTTCAGCAATGTTCAGGGCTAATTGAACAGCTTTGAGTTCAGCAAGTTGGCTCGATTTATCATTTCCTTCAGTGGCTTCAGCGACTTGTCATGTGGGGCTCCACACAGCTGCTTTCCACTTCCGATTCATTTTCACTATACGACAGGAACCGTCAGTGAAAGAGCGTAGGGTGTTTCTTCTGCTGGCAGTTGGTTGTATGGTGGAGCTTCTTCAGCATGTGTTACTGGTTCTTGCTCTTCTTCATCAGTGAGACTAAAGTCTTCACTTTCAGGCTAATTTGTAATTATCTCTAAAATCCCAGGGCGATTCAGTTTTCCAATACGGGCGCGCTGTGTGATGACAGCAGTCCACTTACTCCATGTAGCATTGGTGGCATGGTGGGTAGAGGGAACCTCTGCTTTAAACATCCATCTTAGCACCAGTAGTCGGGGTGCCAGGAGGAGTTTTGTTTCAGTGCCTATTACCTCTGAGGCAGCTTGGACTCCTTCATAGGCTGCTAAAATTTCTTTCTTTGTGGAAGTGTAATTGGCTTCAGACTTTCTGTAACTTCGGCTCCAGAATCTCAATGGTCGTCCTCGAGTCTCCCCAGGCACCTTCTGCCAAAGACTCCAGGACAGACCATGGCTCTCGGCTGCAGAGTAGAGCACATTCTTCACATCTGGTCCTGTCCTGACTGGGCTAAGGGCCACTGCATGGGCGATCTCCTGCTTGCTCTGGGCAAAGGCGTGTTGCTGTTCAGGGCCCCAGTAGAAAGTGTTTTTCTTGTGAGTAACCGGGTAGAGAGGACTCACAATCTGGCTGCACTCAGGGATATGCATTCTTCAAAAACTTATGGCACCTAGGAAAGCTTGTGTTTCCTTCTTGTTGGTAGGTGGAGACATTGCTGTGATCTTGTTGATGACATCAGTAGGAATCTGACGCTGTCCATCTTCTCACTTAATTCCTAGGAACTGGATTTCTCGAGCAGGTCCCTTAACTTTGCTCTTTTTGATAGCGAATCCAGCTTTCAGCAGAATCTGGATGATTTTTTCTCCTTTCTCAAACACTTTAGCTGCAGTATTCCCCCACACAATGATGTCATCGATGTACTGCAGATGTTCTGGAGCCTCACCTTTTTCTAGTGCAGTCTGAATCAGTCCATGGCAGATGGTAGGACTGTGCTTCCACCCCTGGGGCAGTCGGTTTTAAGTGTACTGCACACCCCTCCACGTAAAGGCAAACTGAGGCCTGCATTCTGCTGCCAAAGGAATGGAGAAAAATGCATTAGCAATGTCAATAGTGGCATACCACTTTGCTGCCTTGGACTCCAGCTCGTACTGGAGCTCCAACATGTCTGGCACAGCAGCGCTCAGCGGTGGAGTCACTTCATTCAAGGCACGATAGTCCACAGTCAATCTCCATTCTCCTTTAGATTTATGCACAGGCCAGATGGGGCTGTTGAAGGGTGAGTGGGTTTTGCTGACCACCTCTTGGCTCTCCAGCTCACGAATCATCTTGTGGATGGGGATTACGGCATTTTGAGTTGTTCTATACTGTCGGTGATGCACTGTTGAAGTGGCAATTGGCACTTGTTGCTCTTCCCCCTTCAGAAGTCTTACAGCAGATGGGTTCTCTGATAGTCCAGGCAAGGTGTTCAATTGCTTAACACCCTTTATCACTACAGCCGCTATCTCAAACGCCCACCTGAATCCCTTCGGGTTTTTGAAATACCCATTTTGGAGGTAGTCTATGCCCAGAATGCATGGGGCCTCTGGGCCAGTTGCAATAGGGTGCCTTTTCCACTCATTTCTAGTCAAACTAACATCAGCTTCCACCACAGTAAAATCCTGTGATCCCCCTGTCACACCAGCGATAGAGACAGATTCTGCCCCTACATGTGTTGATGGAATTAATGTGCACTGTGCACCAGTATCGACCAAGGCCTCATATTCTTGTGGTTCAGATGTGCTAGGCCAACGAATCCACACAGTCTAAAAAACATGGTTGTCCCTAGCCTCTACCTGGCTAGAGGCTGGGCCTCTCTAAACCTGGTTATCTGTCTGTCCCTGGGTGACTGGAGCTACTTCCTTTTTAGTGGAACTTCTTCTCTGAGTTTTGCCGCCCAACAATTCACGCAGCCGTTGTGCCAGATCATCGGTAGATTTTCTATCCCATTTCTTTATATTTTCTCCACAATCACGCAGGAGGGACCACAGCTTACCTCATGGGATGCCCCCTCCCTCTCTATCTGGGGAACATCTGCGTTTGGTGCCAGAACCTCTGACCTGTACTGCTGAGATTTGGAGAAAGCCCTCTTTCATCTCTTTAATTTCATCTCTGAGTGTATGGTGATTCTCCTCTATTTTGCCTTCTAATTTCTGCAGACGGGTTTTCACGGCTGCGATTCTGGCGTGTGTTGGGCCATGCACAGCATCTGCATATGCTTGAAGTTTTCTTGCTATATCCAGCACACTCTCCCCCATGTTGTCCCCCTTCATTATTGCTAAAGAAGAAGAGTATTCTTGTGGCCCAAGTCGTACAAGTTTTCACCACATCACAGGTGTACATGGTACCAAGTCTGGGTTCCTAGTGTTTACGTCATCTGAGAAGATAATTTCCGCCACTGCTATTTTTCTCAAGCGCTGAATCCCTTGTTCTATGGTCTTCCACTGGGTTTGCTGCATATAGAGATCGTCTGCACATAGATATCTTTGTGCCACACTTCCCAGGATCCGTTCCCAGAGACTGCAAGGGGTAGCCCCCCTCATCATTTTTTGGTCAATAACCGGATCATGTGACAGGGATCTCAAATGCCTCGAATCAGTGCCGTCCAGAATTGTAGCCTCACCTGCAGCATCTCAAAGACCGACTAACTAACTGATTATAGATTCATCTGGTCGTTGAGTGTAATCTTTTCTTAGGCCTCGAAGGTCCTTCAGGGAGAAGGACTCAATAGTGGCTCCTGATCGTGTGCCAGTGGGTTGGACATTTGACCTTGTGCCAGCTGGTTGGACTCTTGATTTTGTTTCAGTTTGGTCGGCTTCTGATTGGGTGTCAGTTGGTTGGATGTCTGATTGGGTGTCGTCGGGAGGCATCGTTGAGGGTCTTTCATCTGGATCATTGTCCACTGGTCAATCGGTTTTTTGTGGTTGCTTTTTTGCCCCAGCAGCTGCCAGGGGCTTAGGCTCACTGTTTGGTTTAGCTGCTGATTTATTTTTCTGGCTCCCTGCCTCTATCTGCTGCCCTGCCTTATCTAGCAGTGTGCGGTAAGCATATGCCAGGGCCCAACTTATTGCAACAATCCTTTTGTCCTTGGAATTATTCTGGCACTTCTCTTTCAAGTATTTTCCCACCTCAGCCGGGTTCTGAATGTGTTCATACGGAAAATCCCAGGCTATAGGGTCAGAAAATTCTTTCAGGGTTTGGCCCATATCTTCTCATTCTCCACTCCACTCAGGATTTTCCACACCTGGGCCTCCTTCTGGGTCAGGGGTCTCATCAGCCCCTCTGGAAATCTCAGACCTCACTCTATACAAGCTGCGAACCATATAGAGGAAGCTCACCAGAAGGAATACCAGGAAGATGGTATCTTTAACATTCAGGGGACACTGAACATTCTCCAAAAGTGATGTGACTGATTCAAAAGATACGAGGGACAGGAAAGACTGAAAAGCTTCATTTCCTGTTCCTCCTCTAACAAAGTGGGTGCAATTATTCATAAATTCCCAAAACATGCTGCTGGAATTAGGATGCATGGTAGGATGAAGAAACCATAAACCAAACATACCTGCCACAAACTCCAGTACATTCATAAACTTCTTATAAATCATGATCACTAAACCTAACAAAATAGCAATCCTAATTTGTGCACTTCTAGTGTAAAAGCTATGTGTTAGGGACAACATTGGAGCTAGTTCTGGATAAGAAAACAAGCTTAGGGACCAGAAAGGTATTAGAACCTCAAAGAAACCTAGGGGACAGAAATACAGCAAGGACTCTATTCCAATAGACATTAGGGATTCAAGGGGCAACATGGCTACTCTATCCCCACACAAAGAACAACCAAAATGCACTCAATAATCAATACAAGTTTTTTCCACTCTTCTTTGAGAGAGTTCTTTCCCCGGACCTGCTGGGGGGAAGAGCTGTTTAGATTTGCTTTTCAGAAAAACCCCATTTCAGAGATTTCCTCCCAAATTTGCCCTAAACCAGGACATGTACATAATTAGTAATTTCAATGTTCATTTATTTGACTTCAGATTGCATATATTTAGGTATTTGTCAAAGGTAGGCAGAAAAAAGGGCCATGATAGTACAGTCATGGGAACAAGCATTACCTTCAGAAACCAGCTCCTCTGCAGGTATGAAGCAGTGTCACCTACTCCTGCCACACAAGGTCCCACCTACAGAGATGCCACTGGGCTAAATATACCATTGTCAAACTGGTATAAACCAGGAGTAAATATGCAAATCTCTCCTGTCTTTCACTGTTCCTCGGAGGAAGTGGTTTTCTTGTATCCCAGTGCAGTGCTGCTGTAGCTTCATGGCCATGCATGCCAGCACTTTTCCCTGCAGCCAGAGCAAGGTGACTTCTGCTGCCACTTTACTTTTTTCTGCTGGTAATAACGGGAACATCACTCATCTCCTCTGGAAAACTGCGTTTTCTTGGCTTACATGGGCCATGGCACCATGGGGTATCCTCAGCTAGCTGGGCTCCCCATCACCCTGCTCAGGGTCTCAGACACCTTCAGGGAGCACATGATACCTCCAGCTCTGCTCCATGTGGTGCAGGTGGCCTAAGGGCTCACTGAGGTTGTGGTGGAGAAGATCTGCAGACACCACCAGCAGGGCTTGTTTGCCATTTGTATACTGCATGGAGTGGTATGCTGCTAACATACTTTCAGGAGTGAAAATCAAGAGTTAGAGGTTAAAGTTGATTAAATTCTGATGAATTTGAAACAAAGTTCAATAAAAAGCAGATGGTGTTTTTGATCATTCTTTTTCCACTCAGTTAATCAGGCCAAATGTTCAGAAAGTTCTCTGTAAATATATCACCCTGCTTTTCATGTATCTCAAAAAAATACTGCAACTACAGCTTTAATAAGACAGGCATCCTCCCAAAAGGGCAGTAACCTGCCCTTTATTGGCCTCATGTCAACACTTGGCAGCAAGGAGCTATTTCTTGCCTCTGATGCTCCTCTGTTGTGTCACTTGTTCCTAAAATAGCCTCATTCCTTAGCACTCATACTTGTGTTCAGATGGCGGGCAGCCACACAGAACCTGCTGTCCCAAAGCACAGATTGCAGGGATTTTAGATTTTCAAGAGGCAGGGAGCTTCCCTGTGGATTTGGAGGAGGCAGCTTACCCACCTCTAATTGAAACCAGCTTGGTTGCCTCTGCCTGCTGAGCTCACTGAGAGTAGCCTCCTCTCAGACTGCATTACAAAGCATGGAGGTCTGTATCCAACCCTGTTGGTCTAAGGGCCTTTTACAGAGGACAGAGAAGTGGGCACTTCTGGAAAAGGACATGGCTCCTGTTCCCCCAAGCCTGCTGCAGAAGCAGGGAGGGAAAAATAGTGGCCTGCAAGTGTCCATGTCTTCCCACTGCCCATAAAAGGAACTTGGGTTGAGCAGCCCCTGTGCAGACACTGGTGCTGACGTTACCCCAAGTTGGGAGGTGCCCCAAGGGGTGCCGTGGCTGGTGGCCCCAGGGCTTTGCCCACAGTGTTGTGGCTGTGCATCAGCCTTGGCCAGTGCCCCCAAGCTGAGCTGGCCCTGTGTGACATCAGCTGTTGTGCTGACCACTGTGGGGCTTGGAGCCTTCACACTCGAGGGGAAATTTGGCAACATCCAGGAGTTAAGAGCACAAACACATATTCTCCTCCCATACACATTTTGTCGCCCATAAATGCTCAAATCCCACACCTTTGTAGGAACTTTGCTGTAGGATGGAAACTGATAACAAACTTATTCTTGTTTCCAGCCCCTCAAGACTGTTCCTTCCCGCCAGTGTTCAGCACCGTCACTCTTATTCGTCAAAAGTCTGAGCAAGCCGTGGCTGCCTTCAGCCAGGTACGTACACTGAGTGGCTGCACAGGTGTTTGATGCCCAGCAGCAAGGAGTATACCTTGGCTTGCCCATGTGTGTGTTGTGGCTCTGCTGTCAGTGTCCTGCACCAGAGGACCCCAGCAGGTGTGGGAGTGTACCTGTGGCGCCTGGGGTGGCTGAGCTGGCAGAGTCATGGCTGCAGTGGAAGCTGCTGGTGTAGCTGGGATGGATGGGAGAGGTGGTGGGAACTGCACTTCCTGGCATTGTACCCAGCTGCTCTTCTCGCCCTCCCACCAGGCCTGTGCAAGCCCAGCAGGAGATAAGCCTCTTCCCTCCATCTCTCCCACCCCATGCCAAGGGCTGCCAGTGCTGGCTCCTTGTTCATATTAGTTTCTGCTACTGCTGTCGAGAAGTCCCCATTGGCAATTTCTCATTGGTGCATTTCAATTCTTTGTTTTCCTCCTGTTTTTCTTTCTTTTGGATAGCAAAGCCTCCAACACATGCAGAAGAGTTGGTTGTGATAGCATTTACTGTCTTATTTTACTACAGGTCATGACTTACATACACAAACCAATGGGAACTACCTGCTGATGTTAGTGACAGTGCCTCCTTCCTTGATGAAACTATTTCCAATAAGCAG